>OU015472.1:19390842-19438562 GCA_907164805.1 Brachyptera putata | reverse complement strand
AAGTGAAACAGGATAATAATCAATATAAAATACAATTTTTTAAATATGAAATATAGTTGAATAATGAGAAATTGAAATTGAAAATTGAAATGAATAATAATAACAGTATGCTTAAAAAAATAATACTCATGATGAAAATTGAAATATTTTAGGTTCTTACAAATGAGAAAAAAATGGAAAAAGATGATTAAAAAAAGATGATTAATTATTACAAAAAAATTAAAAATTGTACAGATGATTTCTCAAAATATTAATAGAACCTCTTGAAGCTAAAACTACAATATCAAAAATAAGTTCTTTCTTGAGCTTAACCTTAATCTAAATTCATTAAAAAAACATGGTATGGTGCCTCGCGCTCCAATGAACAGCCCAATGACCTCGATGTTGACGAGATCGTATTTGCTTTTGAAGAAGTCAACAGTAGGCTCGTAGTGGTTTTGTTTTTCTCTGTTGACCTCTTCAGGCTGTTGCCTGGATTTTTCGAAGCGGATTGTCGGACCCAGTATATAGGCGGTTTTAATTTTCCTATTTATGACGATAATGTATATTCTCTTGGTGCTCCCTTGTAGTGCAATGCACGCAACCTCTTCATACACCTCGTATAGATTTGTTTCTCCAAAGGCGTCAGCAATACGGGTCCTAATTTTGTGATGTCTTGTATTCCGTAATAATTCTCCTTGAGAGCAGAAGCCGAGAACGTGGGCAAGGGTTTCTATCTCACTGCAATGTCTGCAATGGATTCCGTCTCGACTTCTGCCCGCAATAATTCGTACCGGAGCCACATTTGACGTCATTTTCAAGGCATCACGCCACTCAGAGCACGTTAAGCCCTTTTCATTGTATATCCAACTATTTGCTGGAGTATATTCTTGATATAGAACTACTCCAGCACCTTTTTGACTTGAATTACACCACTCTCGTACTCTCTTGTACGTAATATTTCACGTAAGTGTTGCCCAGTAATTTTTTTTTATTTGAGAGCTCTTTTGCGTTGTTTTCAATAAGAAGTTTCTCTAGACATTGCTCCTTCTCGGTTCTCATATCTCTTACCTCATTTACATACTCGTTATTTGCTTTTTCTAGCACACTGCAAATATTGAAATGCTGAATGTAGGCTTCCCACTTGGCTTTGAAAATAGCAAGGCCTTTCAATTTTCTTGCAACATTTTTCTTGGCCTTGCAATTTTCTTTCAATTTTCTAACTGTATAGTTCCTTTATTTGAGAGATTTATTTTATGTATTGACTTCATATTGTTCACACAAGGCTAAAAGTCTGACGTGTGGGCCCATATGCAGCAACAATCGAAGTGCCCACTATTTTCTCGCATGAATATACTTTATCATGTCATATTGTTATTTTTTAGGGCCAATTATATTGTCCAGTAGGCCTATCCACCAACAGCAGAGTTATTTTAGTGTAAAAAAATACGGTGATAATGATAACTATGAAATGATGATGAGTGAAAGGATGTTTATAAAATCATTGATCACTATTTTTATGGTCTCATCACAGCCTGCTCATTCGTACCCCCAAATAACCAAGCTGTCGGTGGGGCCTTTATCAAACAATAATCAATCAATCAGTATAGCTGAATGGGTTACTTCATTTTGTCGTGACTCTTGTGCAACTATAATCAGGGATACTCAAAATAATAGACCAATGAAGACACGAAAACATATTTTTTAACTTATTTTTCTATCACGTGACTAAATCGGTGGTTAGAAAGTTTAGCAGCATATATGCAATTGTTGCTTCAATATGTATAATGACTGACATCGCTCATCCCATAGATTAATTCTGAAATGCTTGGACTGAAATCTATAATATTTCATAATACTTCGTACTTTACAACAAAGAGTGTAAAAACTAGTGATAATGCAATTATTATAATACTATGTTGCCTCACAGATGCCACCTCTAACAATAATCCTACCTACGATGTAGTTGTAACAACATATTTAATTATAATATAAAGAAGGTGTACCGACCCCCCATACTGAAAAATGTAGATCGTTCTTCCTCCTCTCCTAAAAGAGATGTTCTACCAAATCTCTGCTCATTTTAGTAATACGTATCCCACCAAAAACCCTGACGGGTAAAAACTTGGAGCCAAGGCTTGAAATATTTCAACAACTACAAAAACTTCTTCATATAAAAGGTGTGAAATCAAAACTGTATGCCAAGTGCAACTTATTATTTATCAATACGGCATGGAAAATAAGAGGAAACACTTGGCTCATTGCCCCCCCACGTCCCCTCATATAACACCAAGCAGAATTGAAGTGAAGTGCATGATGCTATGAAATGGGTAACTTCACGTTCCTGTCACAGGGTAATATGATTCAAGAAACTTGCCCTTCCGTCTATTTTCTATTAAAAAATTTCGGTTTCCATCAACTTGGTGTCATTTTGTAGGTAGTAATTGAGAAAACTCGAATTTAAAGCCTACATTTATATCTACATTTATACCCAGGCTATTTGAAGAAAATAAACAATTATTACATTATTTTCTCAAAGACGGTTGATCCGAATTGTATACAAATTCGTATACGTGTATCAAAACATGCATCATACAAATTAGTATACTTCATGTGTTTACATTCATTGACAATTTAAAGCTATTTGGAGAGATTTTATTTCTCAAATTTTCTTGCTCACCCTGATCTCATGATGTTTTCAGATAGTTTCAGATAATGTTTCTCAAAATTGGTCCAACCGATTTGACTAAAAAAACTATACAGTTCTAAGTTGGATGAGTCTGCATGCATAAAAATTCATATTCATCAGTCGAAACCTGCGACCTGTGCAGCATAAGTTACTTACAAACAAACAGAAACAAAAACACACAGACAAAGCTCTAGAAGAGTGGGATGGATGTCTTCGCTATCGCTCATCTAATTATATAAATAAATATCAGGTAACAGAATGCCTTAAGCACGGAATGAATAGACTTGAATAACAAAAATATCTTGTAATTATTATTAATCTACCTCATCTCAATATCAAGGTTATAAAACCCAACTTACGAATATCGTGTGAGATTTCGTAATTTGGGTCATTATAACAAAAATACTTAAATTACTTTCCAATTCAAAGTATAATTTCAAATTGTTTTTATATTATTTTTATTTTTTTTTGAAATAATTTATTATACTCCGACGAAGAAATGTATGTCCTGGTCAAAGTCAGTATTTGCCTTCTCTCGAGCTACAAATGCAACATTGAAAAAGGTCGATATTTTGATAATTTAATAACCAAACACGTAAATTACAAATTTTCTTGAATCATATTACGTTTCCCTGTGTCAGGAACGTCAAGTTACCCATTTTATAGCATCATGCACTTCACTACAATTCTGCTTGGTGTTATATGAGGGGACGTGGGGGGCAATGAGCCAAGTGTTTCCTCTTATTTTCCATGCCGTATTGATAAATAATAAGTTGCACTTGGCATACAGTTTTGATTTCACACCTTTTATATGAAGAAGTTTTTGTAGTTGTTGAAATATTTCAGGCCTTGGCTCCAAGTTTTTACCCGTCAGGGTTTTTGGTGGGATATGAATTACGTCAAAAATTATCAAAATAAACTTCGGAAATTTAATTGCTCATTCAATCCGTCGATTGACTGACCAATTAATTAATAAAGTAAATACCAATTATTAATATTATGACATCAAATTTAGTTTCTCTCTCAAAATTCCTGTGACTTAACAGTCAACAAATTCTACGTTCTTTTAACAATGAACAAAAATCAAACAAATAATATAGGTCTTTAACAGAAATTAATTGTCGTTGGTACCGTGTAACAATCGTAGTTGGTGTCTTTGCCTCGCTTCTGTTCTTGTTCACTTCGTTTCGTTTCTCTTTTCTTTCGTTTGCTTCATTACTGGATATGGAAGATGGTCTCGTCAATGGTCCCTTCTCCCAACACGTCCGTCCTCCTCGACAAAACAGCGTGATCTGATGTCGTCTTCCTTCCTGAGTTCTTGTTGCTTTCCTTGCTATTTCAATGTGCCTAATTCTTTACCCGGGATCGTAGACAAGCTATACTAGATCCTTCTAGGTGACCCAAGGCCAACATTGTATGCAGAGCGAGTCTGGGTTCTGTGACGTTGCTGAAGCCTCCCGTCTCGACCCCCTGGCTGACAGCTGTTTGTATCGCTTTACACATCATAAAAAATCTCGAAGCTACGGTCGTCAAGCATTGACCGGTCGGAGTTTCGATTACGATTCTTCTGGAATTATCTCAACTAAAGCGTATATGGTTGGGCAACTAACATTGGTCATCACAATAACAAATTGTGACATATATACTTCGTATTTACATTTTACATCTTCGTATTGAACATTCTGGTCAAATAACATAGAGAAACCAATATTGAAATTTAACATGTTAAAAAAATATGATTGTATAAAAATCAAAATTTAACCTGAAAATAATACCAAAAAATACCGAGAATAGCCAGCTAGATGAACCAACACGTCACAGTGAATATATATATATATATATATATATATATATATGCTATAAATGAATATTTTATGATGAAGTTGTGTGATAATAATAATATAAAAGAACTTTTTTGATATATATTTAGAATAATCAGTTTTTATTTCAGAAAACTCAACGTCTCATGACCTTTATCGGTGACTTCTTCAGGAGCAATGACAAAAAATAATAATATTGGAAAAAACAACGAACAATACAAAAAGTCAAGAAAAACATCTATGTGAACACAACACAAGTGGCTATGGCATACGAATACGGCTTCTCAGATTGTATATTCTATAAAAACCAGAGTTAATGGGTGACCTTTCTTCTGATTTTCAGGTTCAGCTATCTGTTCAATTTGTTTCACTTCTTTCAAATTTGTCTTCTTTATCAATGCAATAGCTGTTGCCCAAGAATCAGAAAAACTGTATCCGCAATCGAGACCGTTAATATTTAAAGGATGTTTGATAATTTCTAGACCCTCGCTGATTCCTCTCTTCCAACGATGACTTTCATTATTGATTATTCTGGCCTTGTCATATAAGATGTTATGAGTTTTCACCTTTATCTACCAGTTTTGCATGTGTGGCTACAGCTGATAGATTAGGTGAACTCCTTTCATGTTCTTCGAGGCGTTGTATCAGTGTTTTCTTCGTTTGACCTATGTAACATAAACCGCAGTCACAAGGAATTCACACAATAACACAATTCTCCTGAGGAATAACGTCTTTAATGGGTGTAAAAAAAGAATTTAGTTTTCTTGTTGTGAAAACAGTTTTTATATTATGCTTCTTCAGCATTCTTCCAATCTTATCTGTTGTTCCATTAATGTAAGGAAGAAATATAGTTGTGAGACTTGGCTCTTCTGTCTCTCTCGGTTTCCTTGCGTTGATCTTAAACGCTTCATCAACTTCTTTCTTCGAGTAACCATTCTGAGAAAAAATTCTTCTCAGATAGTTCAATTCAGAAATTGAATGATCGTCATCAGAAAGAGCAGTAGCACGCTGAACTAGATTACCGGCTTGTGTGCGTTTTCTCTCTGTATACTGAATGACCCTGTTGGAAGCGTGAGTTTAGCAAATAGGAATGAGAACAGTATGATGTAAAATACGACTTTTAATATATAATAAATTCAACGTGAACAAACTGATAATCTAAATATTCTGATTCTGTCGAGAGCGATCACGGCCAGTCTGCTTCTTCTTTCCCTTGTTGCTGTCGAACAGAAGAGACTTGTTCCGTCCGTCGGTCCATGGAATGAATAGGTTTAGAAGGCTGTGGGATTCCCCACAGGACCCCCCCCCCTCCAGTGAACGAGTGCACAACGAGGCGAACGAAACTCTGAATGCCGAGTCGCGTCGGCGCATGCACCTGGCGTCCCGCTCTTGTCACTGTAGTCGCTGTCGAGTGTGATCGTGAAGAGGGTGCGTGTGTATTCGACTGGTGGATGAGTGGGGAGGGTGTTGTCGGAGGTTGGGTAAAATGGTCTACATAATCATCAGCGAGGATGAATGCCGGTTTCACCCGGTCGATTGAAACGACAACCTTCCTGCCGCGACGGAGAATCGTGAAAAACTTGGTGTCTTTTGTCACGATCTCGTAAGGTCCGTCGTACGGTTGCTGTAATGGAGTTCGTCCTGCGTCGTGCCGAACAAAAACGTGGGTACAGGTTGCTAGGTCCTTAAACATGAAAACCGAGCGCTGCCCGTGTCGTGTGGGACGGACTGGTCGGAGCAACTCGAGGCGTCGGCGAAGTTGATCGACGTACGCCGAAGTGCTGTCCGTTGTCGATGTTGGAGGAGACAGGTACTCGCCAGGAAGTGGGAGCGTTGTTCCATATACGAGTTCGGCAGGGGTAGCCTTGACGTCCTCCTTCCATGACGAGCGAATACCTAACATGACCCATGGGAGGTTATCCGTCCATCGGTCATCCTCGTGACATTTGATCGATGCCTTAAGCTGACGATGAAGTCGTTACACCATCCCATTGGCGGCCGGGTAGTATGCGGTGGTTCGAATGAGAGTAGTGCCTAACAGGTGGTTCAATGACCTGAATAGGCTCGACTCAAATTGTTGACCTTGATCGGATGTTATTCGAAGGGGCGTCCCGAAACGGGAGATCCAACCCGAGACGAGGGCGGATGCGACCGTTTCTGCTGTGATATCAGCTATCGGAATAGCCTCGGGCCATCGTGTGAATCTGTCCACACAAGTCAATAGGTAACGATATCCAGCTGACTCTGGAAGGGAACCAACCAGATCTATGTGGATATGCTCAAATCTCGCTCCCGGAACGTCGAGATGTTCGACGGGCGCAGATACGTGACGCGTGAACTTTGATCGTTGACACACGATCAGGTTCGTGCCCACTCCCTACAATCTTTCCGCATGGAAAGCCACACGAACCGGTGTGCGACCAGACGAATGGTGGCGGCAATGCCGGGGTGGGACAGACTGTGCAGGCTGTCAAAACCCTGGCGTCGGAGTATAGTTGGAACGTAGGGTCGCTCTACCTGTGTGGATGTGTCGTAAAAAATGACCAGATTCGTCTCGGCAAGGAGACGTTGCCGGAGTTGAAGTGCAGTGTTGGATTGGAGGAGAGCCTGGATCTCAGGATCATTTTCCTGTGCTCGAGCGATGTCGGCGAGGGTGACTGCAACTGATATGGATTCCACTCGGGATAGGGCATCCGCGACGACGTTCTCTTATCCGGGAACATGACGAATGTCCGTGGAGAATTGTCCAATATAGTCCAGGTGACAAAATTGTCGGGGCGAGCACTTGTCAGTCTTCTGGTTAAACGCGTACGTCAGGGGTTTGTGGTCCGTGTATATAACAAATGTTCGCGCTTCCACCATATGGCGAAAGAATCGTATGGCCTCGTAGACAGCGAGTAATTCACGATCATACGCCCCATATTTTCGCTGGGCCGCGTTAAGCTTCCGTGAAAAGAAAGCAAGAGGTTGCCATCCTCTGCTTGTTCTCTGCTGGAGTGCGGCGCCCACACTAGTGTCCGATGCGTCTGCTATGACGGCAAGCTCGGCGTCCGGGTCGGGATGAGCTAGAAGCGTTGCCTGTGAGAGACTGCGTTCGCACTCTTCGAACGTGGCAACAAGGTTTGGTGTCCATGTAATTGGTTTCTTACCCTTGCTGTCGGTTCCGGCAAGGAGGTCGTTCAGTGGGGCCTGACGGCTGTCGGTGGAAGGTAAAAATCGCCTGTAAAAGTTGAGCATTCCCAGGAACTGTCGTAGTTGTTTGATATGACTGGGTTGTGGAAAAGTTACAATAGCGTTGACTTTGTCCTGAAGGGGACGAAAACCAGAGGCGTTGACCGTGTAACCCAAATACTTCACCTCGTCGGCCCCAAACACGCATTTAGAAGAATTCACAAGCACCCCGTACTCTGAGAGTCGCCCAAACAGGGGGCGCAGGTGTTGCTCGTGTTCCTTCGGTGATTTCGATGCGATGAGAATGTCATCAATGTACCCATACGTGAAATCGAAACCTCGGAGTGCTTCGTCGATGAAGCGTTGAAAAGTTTGTGCAGCATTACGCAAACCGAAGCTCATGAATGGAAACTCGAAAAGACCAAATGGGGTAGAGATGGCTGTCTTCGGGATATCCTCTGTTGCGACGGGTATCTGGTTATAAGCACGGACCAGATCAATTGTGGAGAAAATCGTTTTGCCACAGAGGGTCTGGGCGAAATCCTGAATGTGGGGGACTCGGGTATCGTTCTGTTGTTTAGAGGGCGGTAGTCGCCACATGGTCTCCATTGATCCTCTTTCTTAGGAACGAGATGAAGAGCGGCAGACCAACTACTTGATGAACGCCGTGCAACACCAGACTTCAGCATAGTTTCGAATTCTCGTTTGGCGATGCGGAGACGATCCGGTGCTAACCGTCGGGGCTTGCACGATTCCGGGTGGCCAGGCGTAGTGTGGATGTGATCCACAGTTGTGTGCTTAACAGTCTGCTGCGTACCGGCCGGACGCGTGATGTCAGGAAAATCAGTAAGCAGAGCGAGAACCTAGTAGCGAGAACCTCATCATCAAGAACCTCAGCAATCAGTAGCGAGAACCTCCACAGATTGCCTTGACGTGTTCCTGCGTGTAAATTGACGGGCGGCCAGAGATAACTCGTGTCGTTGAGCTGTCAATAAGTCGTTTCTCTCGAGCATCGACGAGTAAACCGTAAAAAGACAAAAAATCTACACCGATAATAGGTTTAGGTACGTCGGCTATCACAAATTTCCAAACGAATTCACGCTGGAGGCCGAGGTCAAGGTTGAGGTTGATGGTGCCGTAGGTTGATATAACAGAACCGTTTGCCGCGAATAGCTCATACGTCGATGGCGTGCGAGGTCCGTTGACCAGCGTGCGAGGGTAAACACAGAGGTCGGACCCGGTGTCGACGAGGAACTGGCGGCGTGTTAGGACATCCATCACGAAAAGGCGGCGAAAATTTGGGCAGCCATCAGCCGCGTTTACTGACTGCCGTTTAAGTTTTTCTTCGGGTAGTTACATGGTGGTCGACAGCGTCTGGCGTTCTCTCCAAACGTGCGGTGAAACCAGCACATTTCATCTTGAGCTCCCTTAACGGCATCGCGCACTGCAGATGAATTTGTTTGTGGCTGGTTTTGTGAACGCCTTCGAGTTTCCACTGCGCTACGACCTGTGGAGAGTGTTGCGACTTGGTGTGCCAGCTCCTCATCTGCTCTTGACAGCTGGTCAAGTTAACCGGATCGTTAATTACTGCGACGCGGGAGGGTGCGGTCGCACTCTCGTAGATGCGATCTGCAATGATAGCTAGCGCCTCGAGGTTGTCGGAAGATGCTGCTGCTAGTATGTCACACGTCCGTTGTGGCAATCGGCCGAGCCACAAAACGCGCAACACTTCATCGGACACAGCCGTACCGCCGAGAATTCGCATATGGCTTAAAAACTGGGACGGTGAACGATCGCCCATCCCCTCGTGCTGTAATAGTTGTTTAAGACGTGCTTCCAGCGAGGGTGAGAATCGGCGAATAAGTTCCGACTTTAAACGGTTGTATTTGTCTGTCGTTGGCGGGTTAATGATTATGTCTCGCACAGCAGCGGCGTAGCGTTGATCGAGCGAGCCTGTTACTGTGTGAAACTTCGTTGTGTCCTGTGTTATGCCGGCCAACACAAACTGGCTGTCGATTTGCGCAAACCACAGGGCTGGATCATCGTGCCAAAATGGGGGTACACGCACGCTCACACGGGCAACCATATCGTTGTTTGCTGGGACGACGGGTTCCGTCATTGCGACACTTAAAACTGTACTTATCACGAACAATTGCAAAGGTTCACCACGTAAAGTTCACGTTTGCCTATGTTACTCACCAAAAATCAAAAGATCCAAACATACATTCATGGGGTCATCAGTTCGTTCGTTCGATCGTTCGTTTGATGTTTTCGTGTTCGGATCACGTCGGGGTCACCACTGTTGGAAGCGTGAGTTTAGCAAATAGGAATGAGAACAGTATGATGTAAAATACGACTTTTAATATATAATAAATTCAACGGGAACCCCCCTCAAAGGATCCGGACACCTTGACGTGGTGTGGGGGCTGTCCAGTGATCCCCAGAGCTATCGTCGGGAGCAATTCATTTGCTCCCAGCAGAGTCACCCATGGCGATAAGGTCTGGGGTGAGGGTCCAGACTAAGAATGAATGAATGAATGAATATTAGGGTTTAACGGCGCGTCAACGACGTGGTTATATTGCGCCGATGAAACTTTTATTATAATGGAATAACCATGATATACTTGATTGAATCTTATGGTATTAACACGATAAATGTAAGTATAAAATATCTCAGAGGTAACTCACATGCTCCAGTGTAAAGGGCCGGAACATGTACGATAGAAGCAAACAAAGTTCACTTGTAATCGCACGAGATCAAAAACTAATATAGTACTACTGTTCGACTAGATGATTCGACTAACAGCTATGAATTAAACATAACCAAATAACTAGTAACAATCGATAGACCTAGCTAAATGACTAATAACAGTGAATATACCTAACTAAATAACTAGTAACTATATGATGCCAAGTACTGGGATGTAGTGGGATTAATGGTAGGAGCTCGTGGCACAGTTCCTGCATTTTTATCAACTTTTCTCAATACATACAACATCCCAAAGAAGGTATTATCAAGAAGTATTGTACTTTCAGTTTTGATAAATTCAGTAGGTCTTTTACAGCACCATTTATATTCTTTCAAATAATTTCAATTTTCAAATAATCTTAATAATATCTTCTTTCATTCTCATACTTTTGTTATATACATTTAATTAAATTAATTTTATAATATTTCAGGATTTTTTGTAATCAATTTTGTATCAATTTTGTAAAACCTTTGTACTAATGTATTGATTTTTACGCTGTACCATCTTGGTATCCCGCTATTGCGGACAGCCGTCACAATAAAATGACATTCTCTCTAGGCAAACCCAATTTAATACCTAGTAACAATAAATCGAGTTTCTCATTATCATACCTTTGAGACATTTTGGTAACATGCTCCGGTGTGAAGGGCCGGACCATGTCTAACGTAACGTAACGTAATAGTAACTAATTGAAGTAGTTTAAAACGTAACGTAATAGTATGAGATCGAAACTGCTATGTGACTATTATCTGACTAGATGATTTGACTAGCATCTATGACTTGAACGTAACTAAAAAATTAGCAACAATAACATTGAGTAATTAAAAGCCTGCACCGGTGTAAAAAGCCGGAACAGGTGAAATAACAACACAAAAATAACACTTATATAGCATTAAAAACACCCGACTCTTTCAGGAACACCATCAGGCGATCAACAGCCCTGTGATCGTCACCTAGGACCAGTGGCAGGTCCTCCGGCATACGCAGGCGCCGGCGCAGATCCCGGAACCTGTCACAATCGGTCAGGAGGTGACGAACCGTGAGTGGCTCGAGGCACTCCTCACATTCTGGTTGCTCTTCACGCCTGAGGATGAATCCATGGGTAAGTAGTGTGTGGCCTAAGCGAATTCTTGCTAAAACTACTTCTTCTCTTCTCACTGATCTTGATGACGTATTCCATAGTTCTATTGATGGTTTAATAGATTTCAGTTTATTATTATTACCCACTTCATCCCAGGATCTTTGCCATGAAGTCTTCATCATTTGCTTCAAGGTACTATTAAGATCCTTAGCGGGAACGTCATGGTAATCAACTGCTCTTTGAGGTAGCTTCTTTTGCAGCCTGGTCAGCGGTCTCATTCCCTGTGATTCCAGCATGACCAGGGATCCAGCAGAATACTACCTTAGTACCACGAGCATCGAGTTCACAGAGAAGAGTATGGATGTTCTGAATAAGAAGTTGTGCTGGGAAGAAGTTACATAAAGCCTGTATAGAGCTCAAAGAGTCTGAACAAATCAACACTTTCGTGTTATGGTTTCGCTTGGTATACAGAAGAGCTTGGTATATTGCATATAGCTCTGCAGTGTAGACACTGCAGAAGCGATTCAATTTGAAACAAACTTTCATTTGATCAATAACAAAAGCACATCCCACTTCATTATTCAATTTGGATCCATCCGTAAAAATAAAAGTATAGTCTCTAAAAGTGTCACACAGTTCGTAAAAGTATTGTTGATAAACTGCATTTGATGTTGACGCCTTTGTGTGTTTAGCCAGTTGCATGAGGCAGACAGGCTGCGGGATGGTCCAGGGAGCAATTGAGCTGAACCCTTTACTCTGCACATTGGGAAGCTGGAAGCCTTGCTGCTGCAGTACCTCAGCTGTCCGAACACCAAGAGGTCTGGTCGCCTTTCATATATTCCCAGGTAAGTAGGATGAATAATGTTCTTGTACGTGGGATGCTTCGGCATGCTACTAATATTGGACATATAATTCAACTGTAAATATGCTCGCCTCACTTCCAAAGAGGGCTCTCCAGATTCACAATATAGACTAACAATAGGGCTCGTCCTGAACGCTCCTAACGCTGGTCGTATTCCGTTATTGTGAACTGTATTTATAGTCTTCAAGTAGGATTGTCTGGCCGAAGAATAAACAATACTTCCGTAATCTAGTCTGAATCTAATTAAAGCTCTATAAAGTCTCAGCATTGATAATCAGTCCGCACCCCAGGAAGTACCACTGAGTATTTTAAGAAGATTTATGGATTTCATACATTAAGTTCGAAGTTGTTCAAGATGTGTTTTCCATGTTAACTTTTGATCAAAAACCATTCCTAGGAATCTGACCGATTCAGACACAGCGAGGTCTAATTCTGCTAGAGTTAAAACTGACATAGGATGGAGGCCCCGTAATCGGTGAAAATCGATGCATGATGTCTTACTAGGAGAGAATTTGAAACCGGTCTTATCAGCTTAAAGTTCTAAACGATTAATAGTGATCTGTAGTTGACGTTCTGCCGTACTAAGTTTCGTGGATTTGTAAAAAATAGCAAGGTCATCAACAAAAAGTGAGCAACTTACGGGCGTTGTGATGAAAGATGTTATGTCATTTATGGCTATCAAAAATAGTGTACAGCTCAAAACGGATCCCTGAGGAACTCCCTTCTCCTGTTCGAACGATTGTGATGAAGTGTTCCCAACACGTACCCTGAAGCTCCTGTTTGACATGAAGTTTGAAATAAAGACGGGAAGGTGCCCTCGAAATCCCCACTGGTGGAGTTGTCGCATGATGCCGTATTTCCAAGTGGTGTCATACGCTTTTTCCAGGTCAAAGAAAACTGCTAAAAGATGTTGTTTGGAGATGAAAGCGTCTTGTATCATAGCTTCTAGATTAACCAGGTGATCAATGGTGGACCTGTTTCGGCGGAAACCCGACTGGTGTACTGTAATCCGAGATTCATCTTCCAGCACCCACATCAACCTCCTGTTAATTATTCTCTCCAGAATCTTGCAAAGACAGCTTGTCAGGGAAATGGGACGGTAGTTGGCAGCTTGCTTACGATCTTTCCCCGTTTTTAAAATTGCTATTGTGACCCTCCTGGTCAGAGGCCAAGGTGGGAACACTTCAGAAATAAAAATATTGTTAAAAACGGATAAAACGTAATCGCATGCTTTTGCAGATAAGTTTTTCAACATTCTGTTGTGAACCATGTCTGGCCCTGGAGCGGTATCTTTTGACTCACATATTGCCGACATTAGTTCCCAAAGAGTGAAAGGTTGATTGTATATTTCATTATTCATGGATTTAAAATTACGAGGCCGCAGGCGCTCGACACGGACTCGTTGTAGGCTCTCTAGGCTTAGAGATTGTGGAGTTTGGAGGATGTCCTAAAGTCTTCGTAAAAGAGCGGAGATTACCGAGCTTGACCGAATTATCACGTCACTGTCCACAGCAAAGTAGGGAGGGAAACCAACCGGCTACTTGGCTGCTGACGCACGCTAATAGATTTTAATAACATTCACTAAACTAAGAGATGTAGCAGGCGTATGCTAGCCCTGAGCTCGCACTACCGTAGTTTTTTAAATATCACTTTAATTCTCGTTTCAGTTACGAATTACTTCAAGTTAACGCCAACACCAGAATGGAGATAAACTACAAATGCTCAACTCGGTGTGTGATTCGATTTTTTTTTTCAATTCAATTTTTTTATTATGAATATATTTCAAATAAACTACTAGCCTACATGTATATTATCGTTCAAAACGAGAGTGATTAAAAATAATACTGGAATCTAACATACTATTGCAATAATTATCATAATTAATTATTCAATGAACAGTGAACAATTTATTGAATATGATAATGATAATAATATAAATGATGATTTTTATATTTGAAAGACCGGCACATGTAGCTGAGTGGCTAACGCGCTCGCTTCATGTGATCCGGGAGATGAAGGGCAACTCGGACCTGGTTCGATCCCTGCCACCATCCACCTTTACAGTTTTTTTTTCGTGGTTTAATTCCCTCTGTAGACTAGGCTAATACCGGGATGGTTCCTACAATATAGGCCACGACCGCTTCCTTCCCACTACCTCTCCCATTACCTAAGTACCTTCATCTCATCATCCCATTATTCATTCACCCGACGCCAATAGATCTTAGTTATCATCACAGTGCGTAGTTCAAATCCAATACATAAGGCCTATATATTATTTCTGAAAGCTGTTTTATTTTTTATTATGTGGACAATGGTGATTAAAGTAATGATGATAGAAACAATATCAATCACAATATTTTGTGATTGATTGATTTTTTTTGTTCAACGACCCCACCAACAGCTAGGTTATATGGGGTTATGAATGAGCGGATGATAGACGCAGGATGATGAGGGGAAGAAATTTATCATACAGATATAAATTTTATTCATGCGTTATTCTCAGCTCCATGACCACACAGTTTGATGGACAGTTATCGATAAATAACGAAGAGGTTTCTCATTTATCATTGATTTATTATATAAATTGAAAATTTGGTCACAACGAGTCTTCTTAGACGCATATTGTGATTCCAAACAGAACAAATACATTCAGTAGGCATACTCATATATCAAATCCTGGGTTCGACATTCGATGAATTCACTTCTATAATATATATTGCATTTCAATTATTGTAAAAATTGAGGTTCCTTTGTCTTTTTGGATGCTTATTTGTTCGCACTCTACAGTCTACAGCTCACAAATAACTTCAATCGTGATGGACAGGACATTAGTTCAACATTAACATCACGAAGTGCATCGGTTTTGCCATTAGAATCAAGCTATATAAAATATGCTAAAATTGTCTTTGAGTAAAATTGGGCATATTGTTCTGGAGAAAGAATATTGAAAATTGGAAGAAACTGATTTAGCCTAGGGGGAAACATCGGAGATTAAATCTTTCTTGAACGAATGGAATTTGGTTCAAGTTACAGTCCAAACTAGCAATTTTACATTTTTACAAAGTTTCAGTTTATTCCGTAAAGTAGGCCCTATATATGTTTTAGAAAATTAATCAATGAATTTAAGCCTACATCTTAAAAAAGAGAATAGGAAAAATGTTAAAAGGTACAGTAATTCACGACTTCAGTTTATTCATAAATTGGCTGAATAGTTTCCAAGTCGGAGTGTGAATATGAGCGAATGGATATCGTTGTTTTACGACGCGTATATAGGTTTCGAGTATATTTTATACACTCATTTGATGTTTTCCTGAAAATTCGTTTTTCTAGTAATATTCAAGTATAATAGGCCTATAACTGCCGCGGTATATTATACGTACACAGAGATCAGGCTACAATGACAAGGAAATCGGTCATAATGTGGTAATACAAACACACAATCAAGTAATCGATTGATTGGATGCGCGATTCAATTTCATTATACTTGGAAACACGAGAATGTTTTTTTTCTGTGTGTGTATTTTGTTTGCGCTACACAGGTCAAACGGAAGTGTGAAATGCTATCAAAATAGGTATCAACATATGTCCTCATCTAGCTCTATTAGTTTTGGGGCACAATCGGTTCAGTAACTTTCGAGACAAAAAATCACCATAATGTAAAACCCCATAAGAATGAGCCGGAGTGAAAATGATAGAGAAATCTTCAAAAAAATCCCACGGAATGTAAACACAAGCTAATGATTCACGTTATCCCAAAATTTCGCATAAATCAGTCAAGCTATTTCAAAGATAAAGAATGGATCATTCTCTCTATCATTTTTTCTGAATAAAAATAAGCTACTAAACTGAGCAACAGGTACGAAAATTGAAAAAGAATTGGGTTGAAAAAATTATTAGTACTGGCAACAGGTACATCCAATTAAAAACCGCATAGAGAAAGCAGTGCGTGATGTCAATAGTTTAGGACCTCGGATCTTACGAGGTGTCATATTTGTATCAGTAATAGGCCCTATAGTCAATGAAAAAATTAATTTAACAGTCTATTATAGAATGAGGAGGCCTATAACTAATCAACTATATATGACAATGATCACTACACGGGCTATATAAACTTGACACGTTGATCAGGAGTAGTAAGGCTTACTGCTTTACAAGATGAATAATACGATACTAGGAAAACGTCATATATGCGTTGTTAGACGAGCGGATAGTAATAGTATGGGTAAAAATAGGTAAAAACTGCTTCGAGTGGTACCAATTTAGCACATTTTATGTATTTTCTTCAAAATGGCTCACCCGATCACGCTGACAATTTTTAGAAATGTGTATCAAAATGTAAATCTACTTCACGTAAAATTTCAATTTTTTTGAAAATAAAAATATTTTCTTTTTTTTCCGCCATGTTGTTTTAATGGGTATATTTGAAATTTCTAAAATTCATAAAAAAAAAATGACGCCCCGATAATGCCACAAAAGTATACAGATCTAATTAGATGAGGAACCATATTGAAAAATAGTGTGAAGTTGATAGCTGTAGCCATTTGACCTGTGGAGAACCGACAAAAAAACAAAAACAAAAACATTAAAACGAACACCGATTTTTTTCAGTACGTCAAATTGAATCCTCGCTAAAGCTCGTCTAATCATCACTCTGAAAAGATGGCGTATACGCGTCAGGACGAAATGTCAAAACAAAAGCGAACACGTGTATTCGGGCTACAGCCGGGATCCACAAGGTCAGCATTTCCCCCACCACTCGATGACTTTGTTTCTCCTACCGTTGCTTTCGTCACCAGGCTCGAGCTTGACATGCACGGCATGCTAGGCGAAACGCGTAGGCAGCCCGCCGTACTCATATCCACGTAAACGCCGTTAATTCCCTAGCTCACAATTTTGATTTATTTTACATTTTGTATTTTTTTTCGGTATTCAAAAATATGTGTCTAGGTTATCCTCAACACGATTTTTTCAAAATTCTCATTTGAAGAATATGAAAACTTACAATAAATGTGTTCGAAATTCTGTAAATGAGATAACCTCCGTTTTTTAATTATCAACAAAATGCAAAAAGAATTATGCTGATATCTCAAAAATTACGGCCGTGAGAGTTTGCGGCGTGAAATACGAGCGCCTGCGGCCTCTTAAGCATCTTCTTTTCCTCAGCTGTTTTAACTATCTTGAACGTTGTGGAGTAATGTTCAGAGCTTGAGACGTCAGAGAAGTGGTCCGCTAAAGCGGCAACTACTTCTTCTCTTGATGTTACAATATCATTATTGAATTCAAGACCAGATATATCTGTCGGAGTATATTTTCCTGAAATCTTTTTCATCTTATCCCACACTTTTGTAGTAGGTGTTCGGCAGTTTATTGAAGATACATAACTTTGCCATGAAGCTTTCCTGGACTGTTTAATTATGTACCTTGCTTTTGCTCTGAGCTTGCGAAAGGAACTAAGGTTACCTTGTGTGGGATATTTATTAAAAATTCTCAGAGCAGTTTTCCGTTTCTTAATTGCAAGAGCACACTCATTATTCCACCACGGTACAGGGGCGCGTCCAGGCTTACCGGATGTAGTTGGTATGGTCGCTTGAGCGGCATGGATGATAGTGTCAGTGATGTAAGCTACTTGCTGAGGTGCGTCAGGGAGTGCCTGGTTGTTGTCAAAAACAACAAGGTCCCTGAAACGACACCAGTCAGCACATTGCAGCTTCCACTTCCTATGTCTGAGATATTCTTGCTGATTTAAAATGATTTTCAGGATTATAGGATAATGATCGCTACTAGAGAGATCATCATGGACTTGCCATTCGAAGTTCAACGAGATAGTAGGCGAACACAAGGCGAGATCTATCATTGATGACGTACCATGTCCAGTGCTAAAATGGGTGGCCTCGCCCGTGTTTAAAAGTACCAAGTTATTATAAGTTAAAAAGTCTTCTACGAGAGTACCCCTGGCGTCAGTAAAATCACTTCCCCAGAGACAGTTATGGGCATTAAAATCTCCTTCTAATAAAATGGGTGCAGGTAGTTGAGCAAAGAGGTTATTCAGGTCCATGTGAGATATTCTATCAGCAGGTGGTAAGTATATATAGTGGTAGGGCTAGGGAGGGACACTCTGACAGCTACTGCCTGCAGAGGCGTCCGTAAGGTTAGTTCCTCTGAGTAGCAGCTGTCATGGATAGCGATCGCTACTCCTCCACTAGCCCTTTCAATAAACATCTTATCTTTACGATAGAGAGAATAACCCTTTAGGAGAATATTATCGCTAGGCTTAAAACGAGTTTCTTGAAGACATATACATTTAGGACTAAAATTAGAAACAAGCGAACGGATTCATTGTGCTCTGTACCCGTTGCAGTTCCACTGCAACAAGGCCATGATATGTTTTGCTTACTTCAATAAGAGGCCCGAGCTATGCCCGGGCAATAAACTGTCTCTTTAAAAAGTTGGTTTTACCCCCAGACGGGTTCAAGGGAATGCCGAGAGCTGCGGCTACATCCTTCTTCTGCTTGGGGGTTCCACGTTTAGGTTTTCCGTGGTGTTTCGGTAAAAGGAACTCACTGTCATCAGGAATAGAATCTGATTCAGTCGGTTCAATTGTACTGGGTGGAGTAATTTCAGTTTTGTCATTGGTAGTTTCCATTTCGCCTTGGTCCTTTCCTCTCTCAAGGACAAGCTCCATTAGTTGATCAATTTTTTCTTGCATTTTATCCATTTTCAGATTTTGGGCAGAGATTGTTTCTTGCAATAATTTCTGAGTGGCGATCAATCTGTTGTTTTCCTTCTTCAAAGCAAGTAGTTCTGCTGACTGTTTAGGTGGTTCTGCAACAGTAGCTGCTTTGGCGTAACTTGAGGGTAATGTCATTGTCGGGTATAAATCGTTGTATTTATGCTTGGCTTCTCGGTAAGAAAGTTTATCCACAGTCCTAAATTCAGCAATCTTTTTCTCTTCAAGCCACCGTCTGCACTGCTTGGAAGTTGCCGCATGACCACCGTTGCAATTGATGCACCGAGGTCCGGACTCGCAAGGGGTTCCATCATGCGTCTGCTGGCCGCAATTCGGGCACGTGGGCTTCGATTTACAATGGGCTTGGCCATGACCAAAGCGTTGACAAATAAAACATCGAGTCGGATTTGGAATATAATGTCTGACATGTATAGAGTTGTAACCAGCTATTATTTTTTTCGGAACAGAACCGGTAGAAAAGGTTAATATGATCGTAGCTGTTGGTACTTTCTTTCCATCTATCTGTCGTTCAATACGGTATACATCCGTGACATTTTGAGAAGCGAGTTCGGATTTTATTTCCTCAACAGTACAGCATAATAGGTCGTTACAAGTGATCACTCCTTTTGATGAGTTAAGGGAGGCATGTGGAGTAACTTGAATCGGAAATAGTCTTGAAAAGCTGGTGGTTTTCAGTAGAAGTTGTGACTGGATATCGGTATCTGTTTCGACAAGTAGAAGAGATCGGTTTCTGACTTTTGTGACATTGCGGACAGTTCCTGCTAGACCTCTTATGGCTTTCTCAATAGCAAACGGCGATACGTCACAGAATGTTTTGCCATCGGTTCTTTCTATTTGCAGAAATCTAGGAGAGGCTGGTTCATTCGGGCTGAGATTATGTAGTACTTGACTCCTTGGAACAAAACTTTCTTTCAGGGGTCGAATTCTTTTCTTTGGGGGGGAAGTTGAGGGGTAATTAAGTGTATCCATGTGTGGTCCCACGAGTAGCTAGGGAAGTAAATGTCCGCTCCCACAGAGCCCCGCTTGTGGGAGTAAGGCTATGGTAGAACTGGAGGTCGCCATTTGTCCAGAGTTCATCGTTTACGACTACATTAACCCGTAGCCATTCAGCTCCTCGGCACGATTGTTAACACCTTAAGCTTGGGTTCATTTCCATGTACTTTGCCATTTTTGTCAACAGATGTGGGCGATTCAAGCATATGGAGGGAGCCGGCAAGAAGAAAGAAAGTAAGAGAAGAAGAGAAGAAAGAAGACAAAAGAGAAGGAAAGAAGTGAGAAAAAAAATTCAATGCTCAGTACTCCCCCCACATACTCCGGTCACCAGAAGGAACCCACTCGACCGTCGGTCCGAACTTAGTCTGGACCCTCACCCCAGAAATTATCGCCATGGGTGACCCTGCTGGGAGCAAATGAATTGCTCCCGACGATAGCTCTGGGGATCACTGGGCCACGCAAGCCCCCACACCACGTCAAGGTGTCCGGATCCTTTGAGGGGGTCCAGACTAAGTTCGGACCGTATCGGTCGAGTGGGTTCCTTTTGGTGACCGGAGTATGCAGGGGGAGCACTGTGCTTTTGTTCATTTCTTCTCACTCCTATACTTACCTTTCATCTTCTTTCGAGTCTTTCTTCATTTATTTTTCTTTTTTCTTGCCGGCTCCCTCTGTACGCTCGAAACGCCCACCTGCGTGTTTGCCGTGAGCGGTGACCTGTAAGGATGGAAAAGACGATCCTGGCAGTTGAGGCGAAATAGCATATAAAACTAAAGTAGCTGATACACTTCTTTGGCTTCTGCTTCATCTGAAACGGGAGGCTAGGGGCTAATCCACCCCTAGCCTATCGGCTTGCTCGTATGTATTAAAGCAACAGCATGGATGAGACTATGGACACAGGAGTCATGATGGTACACACCGACTGTCACAGTGCGGTGTGTCCCCACTCATGTCGGCCTGTGTTGCATCTTCTATATCTCCTGGACAACCCTGGCGCTGAAGTTCAGCGTCCCCTCGTTGGGCTCCGTGGTGGGTGGGGCTCCAGGAGATGAACCTGAAATTCTTCATATGGATTCTCAAAATGAAACCTTCCCTCCCCTACAATTGAAAAATCAGAGCTTTGTGCAAAATATTGTACAAACGAATAGGAATAAAAAGCGGGCTTTGATGGACGATTTAAACTCCGTCGATGACCTTGCACCATTATCAAAGGAAACCCGATTCCTCATAATTAAGATTACCACTCCCAATGAGACATTTGAAAACATCTCGCCATTTGAACAACAGAGAGGACTCAACCGCCTGGTCGGTGAAGTTGAGTCTTCTAAGCCTCTGAAGGACGGTACCCTTCTGGTCGAGACATTCACCTGTGAACAGACCAAAACTCTTATGAACTCTCAACTATTCCTCACTTACCTGATAGACGTCACTCCTCATAAATTCATGTATACATCTAAGGGAAAGATATTTTGCCATGACCTTGTCGATCTTGAGGTGGAAACACTGAAACAAGAATTCAAGTCTCAGAATGTTATAGACGTCTATCGTGTCAAGAAGTTACCTTTGCTTATACTTACCTTCAACACTCCTACTTTACCTAAGAAAGTGTTCGCGGGCTACATGTGCCTGGCGGTGCGTCCGCACATTCCCAACCCTCGACGATGCTACAAGTGTCAGGGCTATGGGCATCCCGTCGAATATTGCAAAGGCAAAGATACTTGTGAGAATTGCGCTGCTGATAAACACAACCCAGATGCTTGTATTAAACCTGTCCATTGTGTGAACTGCGACGGTGACCACCAGGCGTGGTCCCGAAATTGTCCGCTCTGGCAGAAGGAGAAAAAGATTCTAGAGCTGAAAACTTTGAATAATATCTCGATCAACGAAGCTAAACGGCGATATAGGGAACAACATCCCGCTCCGACACTTAAAAAATCTTTTTCTCAAGTTGTTGCACAAAGCCCTCTTGAATCCAGCGATGCCGAGATTGCAAAACTTAAGCTTGTTATTGAACAACAGAAACTTCAACTTGCCACCCAAATTCCTGCGAGTCCCTCAGTCGAATCAGCCCTCACGGAGATGAGAGAAATGATGAAGACTCAGGCAGCGGAGATGGCTCTTTTAATAGAACAACTGGCAGATCAAGCAACGGCAATGCAGGAACAAGCTAAACAATACACAGACATTATCAAAGCACAAAATAAAGAGATTAAAGAACTCAAACAGTCATGAGCGAAGCAGTCGACAACTCCTGCTCCGCAATCTAACACGAATATTTATAAGAGACTGAATCGTCAATCTCGTTCCAAACTCGACGATAAGACCGAGAAGGACAAATCGCCCGCACAAAGAGCCGTCTCCCTGTCTCCACCTCGGGTGGATGGCGGCGGTATGGAGTGGCAAGCGGTTTGTTCCTCCAAGAAGCACGAACCTCGTAAAGAAAAGACTGAAACTAGCGAGGTCAATAGTAAATTTATGTCGAATTTAGTTGGTAAGGAAACCTAATCTAGTCAGTGTAGTATTAGTATTTTATTACTAATAGTACACATAATTTTAATCACAAACTCTTCTCCTTGCAGTTCTACTTTACATCCAAAGCTTTTATATACCTAACCTATATATCATAAAATGGCTTTTATCCAATGGAACTGCAATGGTTTTACAAGACATCAAGAAGAGGTCAAACTTTTATCCTCTCATTTCAATCCGGTGTGTTTCTTCATCCAAGAAACGCATTTTAAACCTACCGACTCCCCGTTGTTACGGAATTACAATTTTTATAGATGCGATGATACAACTGGTAACAGGGCTCATGGTGGAGTAGCTACAGCTGTCAATGACAGCTACCACGCAAGTCCACTGCCGCTAATAACACCCTTACAGGCAGTGGCGGTTCGAGTAGCTATTCCCCAGCCTGTTACCTTTTGTAATATCTATCTCCCAGAGTGGGCTCCTGTGACCAATCGAACTCTTCATTCCCTAATATCACAATTACCTCGTCCATTTGTCTTATCATGAGATTTTAATGCTCACAGTGATTTGTGGGGAAATGCTGTGGGAGATACGAATCGTAGAGGTCGAATTTTAGAGCAGTTTTTTAACGACAACGACCTTTTTATACTTAACAACGGTGAGATGACTCGGTTTAATTCTTTCAATGGTAGCTTCTCAGCTATCGATCTGTGTGTATGTTCTCCTTCTGTTGCACCTCTTTTCAATTTATCTGTGCACCAAGATCTGTGTGATAGTGACCACTATCCACTTATTCTCAGTCTTATCAACTTCCAGCAGCCCAAGCGAAACCCGCAGTGGAATCTGCGTCGCGCTGACTGGAAGCAATTTACCTGCCATATCAACCTAGAGGACTCGACTAAAATACGAGATATTGACATTAGAGTGGAGTGTATAACATATGCGATCATTACTGCAGCGAAGAAAAGTGTCCCTCAGACGTCAACCAACCAACGTCGCATTCCTGTTCCCTGGTGGAACGAGGATTGTAAGGAGGCGATTAAAAAGCGTAATCGAGCATTAAAAATCTTTATTAAATACCCCAATAATCTTAACTTGATGGCCTTCCGGAAATTACGTGCAAAGGCGCGCTATGTAATTAAATGTTATAAAAGGGATTCGTGGAACCGATATGTATCGTCGATCAACCTGCATACTTCACTTACCAAAGTTTGGAGCAGAGTTAGGAAGATCGACGGCAAGTTTAGATCATCATCCATATTTTACCTTGGCTATTGTTGGCCTGATAGGAATAGGAAAAGTTGCTCCTAATATATATTTCTCTTATATATGATCTACTAATTTGTTATCACCGTGTTATATACGTACGTGATCACTGTAAGTTCTTCAACATTCTGAGGTAATAATTATTCTGTTTTATATAGTCATATAATATAAATCGAGCACTTAAATATCATTTTTAATTATGACGAAGCCTTCTTGATACTAGACTGACTGCGTATGAGCAGTTTTGTTCCAGTGCTATTAAGATTCACATTTCTGAATAGAGACAGAGAAGATAAACTGAACTTGGAAGTAGATCAAGGTATATATATTGAAATTAATACCGCAATCAATAATTGAAAAAAAAAAAAAATGACTCCACGAGCAAGAAGAACTCGAGGCCGGGGAAAACGAAGTGCGGAAGAGTTAGTGCCACTGTTTAGCAGCAAAAACGAAGAGGAGGTACAGTGCGGGGGAGGGTGTCACATTCTGATACGCCAAACAGACAGGGTGGTGAGGTGTGACGAAGAGGGCTGCGAGTGTTGGTGGCACATTGCCTGTGCAAGCATTTCTGCCACTCACTACAAGGCGTTCGTGGAGGTGCCCGGCATTCGGTGGACGTGTGATCGGTGCAGAACGGCAGAAGTAAAGAGGCAGAAAGAAGCAACGAAAGAAGGGAAAAGGGTAGAAAGGGAGAAGAAGAAGGAAAAACAAGCTGAGCAAGAAGCAGAGAAGAGGAGGAAGGCAGAGGGGGAAGAGATGGATGCAAAGACGAAGATGGAGGAGAAAGAGATGAAGGAGAAAGGAGAAATGAAGAAAGTGATCCTACTAGGGAGCTTACTAGTCAGGGGGGCAAGTGTTAACGCGGGACTGAAGGTAGAAGTGAACGTGAGACCGGGCATAGGGGTCCTTAGAATGGAAAAGGTGGTGATTGAGCTGTCGGAGAGGGAAGTTGAGGGCAAAGGCGTCATCCTACTTGCAGGAGGAAACGATTTAGAAGAGATGAGAAACAGGATAGATGGATTGGAGATAATGCAGCTGGGGATGAAAAGGATTATAACAGCTGCAAAGAAGAAGTTTGGCGAGAAGCGTGTCACAGTGAGCGGTATACTGTACCGAAGAAGTGAAAGAAAAGAAACAATAGACAAAGTTAACCAGACCATAGAGAGACTGTGTGCTACGGAGGGAGTGTTATATGTAGAAAGCAATTGCTGGGTGGGGGATAGATACTTGCAGAGCGATGGGGTCCACCTGAATAGTTTAGGACAGTGGAAGCTGGGCGGGCTCATGGGACGGGTAGCGGAGAAAATGATTAGGACAGATAAAATAGGTGGGAAATGACTAGGTAGAGGTAAAGATGATAAAAATGGATTGATATTAGGCAAGAGGCAGTGGGAGCAAAATGTGGGGGGAGGGGGTAAAATGGGGGTAAGTACCGAAAACTTGAAAGTAACATTAGTAAATTGTAGAAGTATTTGTAACAAACTAGATAAATTTAGATCGGTCATAGAAATTATTAATCCAGATGTTTTTGTAGCTGTGGAGACATGGCTAGATGATGGCTATACTGACAGTGAAATTAAAATGGGGTGATACAACTTATTTAGGAAGGACCGAAACAAACATGGGGGGGGAGTGATGGTGGGATCCAAGACCGAGCTAGTGGGAAAACTCATCTGGACAGGAGGTAATCTGGAAATAATGGAGGTAGAAATCAAGAAGGGAAGAGAAAAACCCGTTGTAATTGCAGCTTATCGACCTCCAAATGCAGGTATGGACTTACTGGACAAAATCAAGGAGAGGGTTACAGGGCAACATTTTGAAAATAGCCTGATTATAGCAGGAGACCTGAATCTTCCTGGAGTCAAATGGGAAGAAGGGACTATGGGAAACACAAGGAAGCAGGACCTGGTACATGATATCATGAACGAGGGTTTTATACAAGTCGTTAAAGAGGGTACGAGACTGACCTCTGCTGGGATTGGGAACATTTTAGATGTCATCCTAGTTAGACCACCTGAAAGGTGGCTGAATACGATGGTGGATGAGGGTATCAGTGACCATAGTATCCCGACGGTTCAATTAACGGGAGGTAATGGGAGGAATGAGGAAAGGGAAGGGAAAAAAGTACTGCTGCTCAAAAAAGCAAATGCAGATAACATTAAAGAATTCTTGAAAAACAGGGTGAATAAATGGATTTCCGATGGAGGGGATGTGAATCAGCAATGGGAGGGATTCAAAAATATCTGCTATGAATGCATTCAGAAACATGTACCATCAAAATTCATCAAACCAAATTCGGATCCCATTTACTATAACAAGACGATAAGAGCACTGAAAAGAAAGGGAAGACGATTGTACAACAAAAAGAATGGTATAATAATTGGCAAAAAAGATGAAATCAGAAAACTAAAAGGGGAACTTAATAAGGAAAAAAAGATTGCAAAAAGAACATTTTTGGGGGGTATGTTTGACGTGAATGATAAAAATAAAAGCTGGGGAAATATGTACCACTATGTCAATACACAAAAAAATGGTGGGAATGACATACCAACATTAGTAGGTGAGAATGGTTGTCAACACTTTGTCAACTCAGAAAAGGCTGAGGCCTTGAACAATTACTATGGAAGAGTTTTTCAAAGAGACAAATTGAATCCTACGGGTAAAAAAACTTTGGAAGAAACGGAAAACAAAAGCAAAATTCACATCTCAAACGGGGCCATTCAGAACATCATCCGTAATTTGAAAAATAATAAAGCACCCGGCATGGATGGTATTTCCAATAACTTTTTGAAAATTGCGAGAGAAGAAATTTCATCTTTTTTAACAATTCTTTTTCAAAATTCGGTTGATACGGGGAAAGTTCCGATAGAATGGAAAAAAGCAATTGTCATACCAATTCATAAGGGGGGTGAAAGGGCAAAATTACCTAACTACCGGCCAGTAAGTCTAACATCAGCAGTTTGTAAAATACTAGAAAAAATTATAGATCATGACATCAAAATTATCATTGAAAAACGGGGGGGATTATTCAAGGGACAACATGGATTTAGAAAGGGATACTCTTGCACTACCCAATTACATGGGCTTGTGCAAGAGCTATCAGACATACTGGACAAGGGGGGGAAAGTAGATGCAATATTTTTGGATTTCGAAAAAGCGTTTGATAAAGTTCCGCACAAACTGTTGATAGACAAATTAAAACTTATAACCAATAACCAAATCATTTCAAAATGGGTTGAAGACTTTTTAAGTGAAAGGACTCAGAAAGTGAAAGTTGGAAATGACTATTCAGATTACATCCAAGTAACTTCTGGTGTACCGCAAGGGAGCGTGATAGGGCCTCTTCTTTTTGATATATTTATTGATAACTTGGCGCAAGGCATCCAGTCGAAAATTCGTCTGTTTGCTGACGACTGTGTCATATACAGACTAATACAAAGTGAGGGAGATGAAGCTGCATTACAACTAGACTTGAATTTAATAAATGAATGGGTGAGAATAAATTTAATGAGATTGAACATAAATAAATGTAAGGTAGTCCATTTCTCCAGAAAGAATAGAAAGGGGGACAAAAATGTGAGCTATAATATGGGGGGTCATATTTTGGAGGGGGTGGATGCCTATAAATATCTTGGAATTTACTTACATGAGAATTTAGGTTGGGGGGAACATATTAAAAAACTGTCAAAAAGGGGAATAGAATCACTAAATTTTGTTATGAGACAACTCAAGGGGACAGGGATTGACATTAAGGAAAAGGCTTACAAGAGCCTAATACGTCCAATGATGGAGTACGCTGGCTCGGTCTGGGATCCCTACAACATCAATTTGATAAAAGAAGTAGAGGGGGTGCAGAGGGTAGCTGCAAGAAGGGTGCTAGGAAGGGTCAGAAGATTTAGAATAGAAAGAAATGACCAGGGGAGAGTTGAAAAATTAAGGGAAAAGCCCAGTGAGATGGTGAAAGAATTGGGGTGGGAAAAATTAGAGGAAAGGAGGAAAAAGGATAGACTCCTGAACTTCTGCAGGGCGAGGAATGGTTTTGCGGGGTGGGAAGAAGTGAGAGATAGGATAGGGATGAGAGTTCAGAGGAGTGTGAGGGGAGGGGAACAGCTTGCTGTGGAGAGGGCCAAAACAGAACGGGGTAGAGGTGGTTTTATACAAAAAACCATAGTGGATTGGAATGGGCTGAGTGAAGATGTGAGAAGAGCAAAGACTTTGGAAGAATTCAAGAGAAGAATACATTGATTGTAAATATAATTGTCAATTGTAGATGATTTTACAGTTGAAAAATGCCACCGCGCATGCGTGCACAATTGCAGTTATATTGATAAATAAAAATAAAATAAATATCTGGATTAGATATTCACGGCCAATTACTAACGGAGCCTTTAGATATAGCTAATGCTATTGGGGAATATTTCAGTAATATATCCAGCTCCCAGCACTATTCGGCACTATTTCAAAGACATAAACGTATTGCAGAAGGAAAAACACTGGATTACACTTCTGCGAATAACGAGCTATATAATGTGCCGTTTAGTAGGTGGGAGCTGGATTGCGCAATAGCACGCTCGCGCGATACAGCTCCAGGGAACGACGGTATACATAATCAGTTTTTAAAGCACCTTCCTTCAGATGCATTAGACAGACTTCTTGATCTGTATAATGTTATCTATGAAACTGATACGTTCCCTGATTCCTGGAGACAAGCAATACAAGTTCCCGTTCTAAAACCAGCCAAGGATAAAAGCAACCCTTCAAGTTACCGGCCCATTTCCCTAACCAGCTGTCTGTGTAAGGTCATTGAGAGGATGGTGAATAACAGACTTGTTTGGTTATTAGAGCAAAGAAACCTCCTCTGCACGGATCAGTCTGGGTTCAGGAGGAACCGTAATACCTTGGATCACCTCATCCGAATGGAGAGTTTTATCCAAGAAGCTTTTCTGACCAAGCAACACGTGATAGGTGTATTTTTCGATCTTGAAAAGGCCTACGATACAACTTGGCGGTATAACATTTTAAAAACTTTGCATGAATGGAAGTTCAAAGATCACCTTTCTGTTTTTATTTTAAACTTTATGTCTAATCGTCGTTTCTGTGTTCGTGTACAAAATATTTTATCCGCTGATTTTAGTCAAGAGAACGGAGTGCCGCAGGGCTCTGTTCTCAGCTGTACTTTATTTGCGATTGCTATTAATTCCATAGTCCAATGTGTGCAATACCCTGTCTCCACCGCTGTTTGTTGACGATCTGGCCATCTTCTGCAGGTCAGCAAACGTGGGTACAGCATCTAGACAAATACAAATAGCAATTAACAAACTACAGAAGTGGGCAAACCAAACCGGCTTCAAGTTCTCCACAACAAAAACTAGCTGCATGCACTTCTGTAGATTGCGAGGTATACAGCCAGACCCAAGCATCTTCCTCGGCAGAGATCCATTTCCCTTCTCAGAGTCGACACGATTCCTGGGTCTGGTATTCGACAAAAAATTAAATTGGAAAAATCATATATCTCAACTGCGAATAAAGTGTTTTAAATCTTTGAATATGTTACGCTACTTGAGCGGCACCAAATGGGGAGCTGATCGTACTACTATGCTTCGTTTATACCGTGCTTTAGTACGATCAAAATTAGATTATGGCAGTGTTGTCTACGACTCGGCGCGTGCAAGCTCCTCAAAACCACTCAACACCGTCCACAATACAGGCATCCGACTGGCTATTGGGGCACTCCGTACCAGTCGGGTAGAAAGCCTGTATTGTGAGGCTGGTGAGCCTTCTCTCCAACTGCGCAGACAATACTTACTTTGTTCATATGCTTCGAAACTCCTCTGTATCAAGAAACATCCTACTTTTAATTGTCTTTTTAATCCTAGTTTCCAACCTCTCTTTGATGCGAAACCTACGGCAACGGTGCCTGCGGGTATCCGTCTCGATAGGTTTTTAGTTGATGTTCGGTTCCGTCGTCCTCAAATGTACCCTATGTCAGTGTGCCCTATCGCCCCCTGGCTAGTTGCAAGACCCAACTGTATATTTCAACTTTCTAATTACAAGAAAGATGATACTAGTCAAGTAGTTTATCGACAACTATTCCGGGAAATTTGTTCTAAGTACCATGATTTTACCACATATTATACAGACGAATCTAAACTCAACGGCCAAGTCGGAAGTGCTTTCTGCTCTGGTAATACAGTGTGTAGAAATTTTAAACTGAACTCTTTGTGTAGTGCGTATATGGCGGAATTATTTGCAATTTTGCTAACACTTGAGCATATAAAGAAACGGAACAAAAAGGAATGTCTGATCTGCAGCGACTCCTTAAGCTCGCTCCAGGCTATTGCTCAGATTTACCCTGATAACTTCTTGATCCAGGAAGTACAGATACTCCTGACCGCCCTTGCCTCGCAGGATGTCAGTGTAGTGTTCTGTTGATTACCTGGACATGCAGGAATTCATGGTATTCATTTATTTTATTTATTTCTTCATTTGTTCGATAGTTGTTATATAGGTTTAGAATAGGTTTAGAAGGCTGTGGAATTCCCCACAACCTCATGAACCATCGTCGTTTCGCTCAATCAACAAATCTAAGAATTGCAGTGTGTTGTTCTCTTCCAATTCCATGGTGAATTGTATCGAATTTAGATTTGCGAGAAAATTGTGAATTTCACCTTCACCATCTCCAAAAAGAATGAAACAATCATCTACATAACGGAACCAACATTTTGGCTTATATATTGATGTCTCTAGGGCCTTCTTTTCGACAATTTTCATGAACAGGTTTGCTATAGGGGCGATAATGGGCTACCCATAGCTAGACCATCTCTCCGTTTATACATTTGCCCTTCATATGAAAAATAGCTAGCGTCTAGGCATCCTTTAATCAAGTTGCAGTACGTTGGTGAAAACGTTTGATTGTCTCCCAGTGTAGTTATCGCTTCGTCAACGGGCACGCTGGTAAATAGTGAAATAACGTCAAAACTCACCATAATATCACCCGGTTCATGTTTCAACCCTTTCAGTTTCTCTAGAAAATCCGATGAGTTGCGTACGTAGCTGGATATTGCCTCGTTTAGATCATTACATTGCTTAGCTACATACCTTGCTATATCATGGGCAGGAGAACCAATCGCACTGACAATCGGTCTCAAGGGAATACCTGGGTTGTGATATTTTGGGAGGCCATAAATCTTGGGTATTTTCGAATCTTGCGGTGTAACTTTTTTCTTACTCCTTTAGGTGAATTCGCTTCTCTCATAAGATTTGTCAGTTTACGTTCGTGCGTTTTTGTTGGATTTTGGTTGATTTGGTTGACTCGTGCCTCGGCTGCCTCTTTCAACAGAGAACCAAACTCCTCACCCCCCGAGTTCACTGCTAACTGACGCAGTAACGCTTGCGCGTTTATGACGATTGGTCACCCCGTCGCTTGAGCTGCTTTTGGTAGAAGTCGGTCCTGACGACAACGACTCCTCTTCCTCCACGACGATCGATATGTCATCTAGAACGGGTATCTGAAACAAGGCCATAGTGCAATACTTAGAACATTGTAACTTAATAACTGTTATCAGACTATTATGTTAATTTGGAATTAACAATAGATTTTTACCTCTTCGTCAAAAATTAGAGAGTCTTCCAGCAAAGTGTCGTCATTGGCTGGAAGCGAACCCAGCAACTCGTTAAGTGGAGCAAAATATTTCCATGTGGAAATGAAATATTTCCACATGGAAATATTCTGCTCCGCTTTACGAGTTTAACGAGTCTCCAGACACGAGGCGTGCTTTTTCCTTCCTGCAAAAAAAATGTGTACTAGACCTTGACTAGATATTATTCAGATTCAAATACAGTTGGTCCAGTACAAGACAATTGGCCTACTAACCTAAACTCTCGAGTCAGGTTGGACACCTTATTCTTGACTTCGGTGTAACCTCGTTGAATTCCAAGTTAAAAGATCAGCCTTCAAAAAAATGCAAAGAAAAAAATGGCAAAATCATTTGAGGAAAATTGAAACAGAAGTTAGCGAGGACCCGAAGCTATTGTGGCGCTTCATCAGCGACAAAACGAAACGCTCTAGGATTCCCACAGAAGTGCGTTTGAATGACGTCACATCTGATAGCACTACATCAGCGTGTGACATGTTCTCAACATTCTTCGAGTCAGTGTTCACGAAGTCTCCAGTCCCAAGCAAATTACCTGAATTACCCTCACTTTGCACAAACGCCATATCACCGTTAGTGATCTCCGAGACGGATGTCTACTCCAGGCTTCTCGCACTAACCAATAGTAAGTCTCCCGGCCCGGACTGTATACCTGTCACTTTCATCAAACGCTGTGCCAGACCTCTCGCCAAACCACTCTCTATTATATTCAACCGTTTCCTGTCTGACGGCTCATTCCCTGACAGGTGGAAGCTCGCATATGTCACCCCAGTTCTGAAGAGTGGAAATAGAAGTGATGTCACTAACTACCACCCCATATCGCTTTTACCAATATTTTCGAAAGTGTTTGAGGGCTTCGTTCACCGTCACATCTATAGCCAGTGTAAAAACTTGATATCTCGTGATCAGCACGGATTTCTCCCTGGGAGATCCACTGTGACCAACCTTGCTGTATACTCCGATGATCTGGCCAGTCATCTTAACAACTCAACACAGATCGACGCAATCTACACAGACTTCTCGAAAGCGTTCGACAGCGTTAATCATCATTTACTTCTCCACTCAATAAAATCGTTCGGTATAGTTGGCCCCCTTCACGACCTACTGCATAGCTACCTGTCCGGCCGTAGTCAGCGTATCGCACTCTGTGGTCATCTTTCCAAACCGGTCGAGGTCACATCCGGAGTTCCGCAGGGGTCAGTTCTTGGTCCTCTCATGTTTGTACTGTACGTCAATAGCATTACACATAGTATCACCAACTCGCAGTGTTTATTATATGCCGACGACCTCAAATTGTATATGCCAATCAAGTCATTGAGTGATTGTGAGCGGCTTCAAGAAGATGTTGTTGCGCTCAACGTCTGGTGTGATACATGGCAGTTGAAGTTAAATTCAACCAAGTGCAAAAGTATATCGTTTTCACTGAAGAAGTCAAACGTGTCTTTCACCTACTCTTCCAATAGCGAGCCTCTCGAAAGCGTCAAGTCGATTCGGGACCTTGGAGTCATATTCAACAGTGAGCTCTCATTCAAACAGCATATCAACTCGTCAAATGCAAAAGCGTTCAAAATGTTGGGTTTCCTAAAGCGAAATTGCCTGAAGTATTTCTCTGCTCGCACTAATAAACTTCTCTACCTTTCTACAATTCGTCCCCTTATTGAATACGCTTCGGTCATCTGGAATCCCCACCACAAAACACTTAGTGCTGCTACTGAGAGGATTCAGCAGAGATTCGTCAAGTGGATGTGCCTCAAGACAGATAAAGAATACCGTTCGGCGAACTATAGCATTACGTGCGCAGAACTGAAAGTGCCTTTACTCACGAGACGCAGGGAGCTGTCTGACCTGTGTTTTCTCCACAAACTTCTCAACAATGTAATTGATTGTCCCCAACTTATCAACAAAATCAACTTTTTTGTTCCCCCGCGCGTTACACGTCAACAACAACTGTTTCAAACACTCAAAAGTCGGATTAACCTGTTCACACATGCAATCATGAACCGAGTCATGCATACATTTAACCGCTTCGCTGTAACTTTTCCAAATTATGACCCCTACTCAGATTCACTGACAAAACTAAAACGTATTTTTCATAGTAATTCATCTCCAAATGCTTAGCCTAACTTGTAGTCTTCATTCTTCCTTTGCCTTTCTTCCTTTGTCTTCTTCTTTCTGTTTTCATTTTGTATTGTTACCCTACGTTAATCTATCCTTTATTGTTTTTCTTATTTAGTATTGATAGTGGTTTTGTATTTTTTTTTTTTTTTTTTCTCCTGTGATATCTTGTGTCGAATTTAATTTTATATTATTTTATATATCATATTGCACTTGTGGGATACATGTATTCTGTTGTTAATAAATAATAAATAATAATAATAATAATGCCCGCTTTGGGCACTCACTTTGTTCGGCTGAATCATTTGCCATCGTTTTAAAGATTCGCCTGTTGCGCTTAGCCCCACGCAAATCGCCCATTTTCTGGCCCCATAAATGAACCAAAACCAAAACTTCACTCCAGTTTAATTGGCGCAATCTGCGAGCACCACTGACCCCTTGACGAGAACTGCCTGCCTGAACTTGGACGTCGGAATCCATAATGCAAAAGTATTCAATTGATAATAACAAAAATGTATTCTATATATACTCACGCAACGCGTCATTGCGGATGGATGATAATGGCTATAACCTCAAACATGTAGTGCTGCGCTTCGCTGGTGAGTGTAGGCGGTGGATTTACAACTCGGAACGCATTACTACAAGGCAGTGCTCTAAACTAATGGCGTTAACGCGCTAACACGGTTCGCTGAACGAGATTAGGACGTTAATCACTGTTAACGTTAATGTAGTTGCGTTCACACTGCTCGGTAATCGAGATTACCATTTTCGGTGTGAACGGGGTATAACGACATTATCTTTTCTGTGGTGATATTGTAACCAAGTTTCATTGTCACGTTGCCTATGCACCACTACTTTTGTATACAGTTGGATTTAATTTGGTATCTCCTCTTTTTCGGTATTGTTTGTTAATTATCAGTTCACGCTAGAATGCTTCAACTAAAATGCCTAAAATGAATAAGGAATCTTGCAGAACTAAAAAAGCGAGTATAAAACTTCAAAATAAGAGAGCGAAGAGTGAATGAGGGGCTTGAAGTTGCTGCCAAAAAACGGCGAGAAATTCTAAATCGAGTTACTGCTTCACTTCGTAATTAAACTGAAGAACAGGCGTGTACTCGTCGGCAGTTGAGTCTGCGTCGTGTCAGTCAAAGTCTCAGAAAAGAAACTTCAGACCAATCTTCATATCAGAGGAAGGTTAGTCAAGCTCGTGTTCAAGAGTCTCGACTTCATGAAGCACAAGATCAGCGTGATATGATTGAGATTAGCTATTGAATTGGAGAGGTCTAATAAAAGAAGGCTTTGTGAGTCTTCTGCTGATAGCGAGGCGAGAAGGAGTGCACAGTTAACACGGACGAGTCATTGACCACATGCCTATGCACTCCGGTACCAAAGATTCCATCCGATGCAAGGTGGAAGGCTGCACCGGCAAATCGCATCTTAAATGCGAGAAATGTAAGGTTCATCTGTGCCTCACCAATGATAAGAACTGTTTCCGCAACTTTCATTACAAATAGTAATGCTTCAATTATTGCCGTAACCAATGTTTATATGTTCTATGCAAAAATATAAAAACTGAATGATCTGATTAAAAAAATGATTTCAACTGAAAAACCATAGACCATAGATATCCTGATGTTCTAGATCTTATAGTCTGAATAAGATACATATTCATATATAGCTGTTATTGGATGAGCGAAGCGAAGACTCAATTACACTTGACCCGAAAAAAATGTACATGTTTTTTTTTTTTTTTTTTTTTTTTTTTTTTTTTTTTTTTTGTTCGCGCTCTACAGGTCAGCCGAAAATTCAAATTCGATTGAAACTTGGCATGCCCATGTGTCATCATCTGGATTGAATCCCATTAGTTTTTATACGCAATCGGTTGCACCACTTCTGAGAAAACTAATTTTCCATTTTCCAACTAACCCATAAGAATAAGCCAGAGAAGAATTTTCATAAAAAAAATGTCCTTCAAAAAATTTCAAATTTTCACCAAATTTCAATATAATAATGATACATATTATTCCGAACTTTCATTGGAATCCAACCAGTCGTTTTGATATAAAATATTATATAATGACAAAAAAAAGCAAAAGAAGAATTTTCGTACAAAAAATGTCTTTCGAAAAAATTCAAATTTTCACCAAATCTCAATATAATGATGATACAGAACATTTCGAACTTTCAATAAAATCCAATCAGTCGTTTGGATATAAAAAATTATATAATGACATTTTTACACATCGTTTTGAAGCTATTAAGAAAACCTATTAAATCCAAGCAACAAGTGTCACCAATTAAAGGAAAACGATTAAAACAAGGCCTTCTTTATTATAGAAGAAATTATTGAGAATGAGTAATGAATATAAAAGGTGGTTCTCAAGGTGTATATATGTATACAGCTGTCATCACGTTTCATATAGTAGTCTAATATTACAATATAATATAATATTAAATTGCATCTACTATTTCCTTCATGAGAATAGTCTACGAAACAAACAAACCAAATGGAAAGATTGATTTTTAGCTTGAATGCCGTCAAAACAGCAACTTGATATAACAATTTTTGGAAGGATTCAATGTCATTCATTAGCTCATCCATCAACGCGAAAACACATAACGCGTTTTCCTAGTAGAAATAATTAATTAGTTGAATCATTTTCTGTCCCCCAGTACATTTGTCCATGTTCATGGACATGACTCAAGTCCTAGACAAGTGAAAAAAAAACTTGAAAATCACGAATAATTTGTTTATCATGTGTGTCAAATTTCAGATTTTTCCTATGGGCCAATAAAATGCATGACTGAGAGGGAATGTAATATAACCTCAAATACTCCATCCCAAATAACCTCAAAATAGTGGGCCATATCTCCCCCCGGCATCCTGTCCCATTCCACCACCATACACAGATTTGCAGATTTGTTCATGTAACTTATTTTGATTGTGAAAGAAACAATGATTAATGAGAAACAATGAAACAATGATACGATAAAAATGAGAACAAATAATTGAGCTTTCAATAAATGCCATATTTACTTTCAACGGGTGAGTTTGTCCGAGTTCAAAGCGAAAACTTCCAGGAAAAAAAGTTCAAACTTTTCTTAATGAAAGTGCATGGTGCTATTTGGTGGATTTCATTCAAACTATATCAGAATATGGACAGTATCTAAAAGAACATACATAGAAACAGCAGCACAATAATATACTTTGATTATCATAGTAGTAATAGCCAGAGTCCCACTCCTTCAACCGTCCCACACCTTTTCTCCCCTACAATATGTTTCCTTGTTTTTTTTTCAGGAGGACCTACTGCCGAAACGTATCGGAACCGGAAGGGATGGTTTTTGTTCAATGTGCAAACCATCTGTGACCACCAGATGAGAATAGTAGATGTGGTGGCTAGATGGCCAGGATCATCCCATGATCAAACCATCTTCAACAATTCGACTGTGAAAGCGCGTCTTCACACAGGTGAATTTGGAGACGGTTTGATCTTGGGTGATTCTGGTTACATGGTAAAGCCATATCTACTAACCCCACCGCGGAATCCGGTTTTGCCTGTAGAACACCTCTACAACGAAGCCCATATCCGTACTCGGACCACTGTCGAGCGGCAGTATGGCGTGTGGAAGCGGCGATTCCCGGTGCTCTCACTCGGGCTTCGTTTGAAACTGACAACAGTTCAAGCCGTCATTGTTGCCACCGCAGTGCTGCACAACATTGCCATCGATGCGCAAGAGCTGGAACCACCGCAAGATCCAGAATTCAAGATCCAAGATTCATTACTCATTCTCAATAATTTCTTCGATAATAAAGAAGGTCTTGTTTTAATCGTTCTCCATTAACTGGTGACACTTGTTGCTTGAATTTAATTGGTTTTCTTAATAGCTTTAAAACGATGTGTAAAAATGTAATAAAATAATTTTTTATATCTAAACGACTGATTGGATTTCAGTAAAAGTTTGAAATAATCTGTATCATCATTATATTGTGATTTGGTGAAAATTTGAATTTTTTTGAAAGAAATTTTTTGTACGAAAATTCTTCTCTTGCTTTTTTTTTGTCATTATATATTTTTTTATATCAAAACGACTGATTGGATTTCAGTGAAATTCGGAATAATGTGCATCATTATTATATTGAAATTTGGTGCAAATTTGAATTTTTACGAAGGACATTTTTTTCACGAAAATTCTTCTCTGGCTTATTCTTATGGGTAATTCGGAAAATGGAAAATTAGTTTTCTCAGAAGTTGTGCAACCGATTGCGTATAAAAACTAATGAGATTCAATCCAGATGATGACACATGGGCATGCCAAGTTTCAATCGAAGTTGAATTTTCGTCTGACCTGTAGAGCGCGAACAAAAAAACAAAAAAAACATGTACATTTTTTTCGGGTCAAGTGAAATTGAGTCTTCGCTTCGCTCATCCAATAATTGACTTTATAATAACTACGATCTAATCCTCTTGTACTCAATTACCCTATAATTCCCCGCCCCCTAAACGACGGAACAGAAGTATATTGAACGAATGTGTACGATCGATCCGCACTAAATTTGTTTGCTGAATGAAATAAGATTCATGGAAATTACGTAATTGTTTCAACACCAAATATAATCACAAAGATAGGGCCTACCAAGTTATTAAAATTATGTCAACATTTATCTTGTAAAATACCAGTGGGCTTACACTACTTGGCCTAATCAACTTGAATATGCCTGACGGGCTCAAGCCTAAGCTATGACATGGAAAGATACGTCAAGATTATAGTTACAACAACCAGTGTTTTATATTGCTTATTCTATCGGCCCAGGTTACTCAAATCATGTGGATTCTTGCTAATCAGCGTAAATAGCCACTCGCTTATAAAATTCATTTTACACTGTCAATAGTCTTACAACTTGAATTATGTTTTCCTTCCATAAGCACCCAACTCCTTACGCCTACCTATTACCTCATTACCTACCGATAAGTTGTAGTACTCGGATTGTCTTGATTTGCCGCTTACTGTATATTAGTTAGGTGGTAGTTATTTTGATTAACTGTACAGGTCATGAGTACGTGCAATCAACATAAGTAGGCCAATCGAACCAGCGATGGTTGGAAAGCCATAAGTCTCGAAGAATATGGCAAATAAATCTGATAATCACCAACCATGAACTCTGTATGACTGCCAGCTTTGGTCTTATAAAATTACTTTTTTGCTTCAACAGCTTACTTCGAAAACTGGTGGAATTGTACATGTACAGGGCTAGGAGAACTATGCAGGTTCTTCACGGGACTTGGGAGACTTGCTCAATGATCCCCGATACAGTGCACGATACGGTGCGACGACTGACGGCAAGAGCAGTTGCTGGTGACGGTGGTCCAGTGGAGGGATCCAATCTAATATTCGCCTCGGAACCATTATTGGAGCTTTTAAGGACGGCCAAGGAAGCCCACGGTGATGGTACTTTCAAGGTTGTGCCACGTTACCCTACTGTTGGCCAACTTATGACAATAATGCCGATTGCCTTCGACTGTGTAAGTGATTATAGAAAAGAAATACAATGTGTATTTTAATGTGCATTCAGAATATATAGTGTCCCAGTTAATCCCAGTCCAGCCGATCTAATGCAAGCCACCCTTCTAGCGACAAATAATTAGATTTAGTACAAATGTGTCGCATGAAATAGAACAATATTAACATTCATTCATTCAACATTTCTCTTCAATCGGATGTGATTTAACAAATGTATATGTCAAACTGCCAACCGACTTGGCTCTGAAATAATGTGCTATAACCTGGTATGACACAAATGTCCAGGAAAAGTGTCAAATCGATCGTTTTTTTCAATTTTCAATAGGAAAAAAAGATCAATCGACTTGAAACTTTTTCTGCATATTCATGTCACACCAGAGTAGGTTGGGATTGTTTTTCAGAATTACGGTAGAACATTTCCACACATTTCAATTGTTAAGGCTTATTATGAAGTGAAGTTGTGAAGTTCAAAAATGGTGGCACAGAAATGTTCAAGAATATCCTTGTATTATTATTATTATTTTTTTTTGGCGGGGGGGGGGGATTGTAAGATAACCCTTGTGGTGCCCCATCCAAACTATCCAAACCTGCCGCATTACAGTTTCAATTTGAAATATTCACTCAGTGTGGAGTTTTCGATGTTCATAACAAAATATATATTTTTCCAAGTATAACACGCACCGCTCTTCTCACACTGAGGCAAAGTAGACGAGCGTATTTCTAGTACGTACAATGGCTTCATCTGTTTCAGGCGTTTCCTGCGATCAGTGTGATGATGGAGCGACGTACAATTGAGCGATGTGAGCGTTTTCACATTCATAAAAACGCTCATCCCCAATTTCGAACCTGGTATAATAATTACAGATTTCGAAAGTGCTTTGCAACAAGCAATCAACCTATCATTTCCGTTGGCAAGCCTCCACGGATGTTGGTTCCACTATTCGAACGTATGTAGGCCCAATTTCATGAATTTACTTGAAATGTAAAGACATCACAACCCTGAATTTAGATCTCAATCAATAATGTCAATATTATGAGTCCCCACATTTTAGAGGAAACTAGAAATCATCATCTCGATTCAGGAGTTTTCTAGTTTTCTCTAAAATAAGGGAAATGAATATCGTCATTAGACCTTGAAATCTGGTCCTGAGTTGTGATGTTCTTCAAGTTCTTCACTTTTCATTAATATTATGTGTATAGATGATTATCAATTCGAAGCTATATGATTTACATTCTATTTCTTATTGCTATTTCTATGATAATCTAGTGAATCCTCCATTGGACGAAAGTAAAATGAAATAAAAATAAAATGAAGATTTATAATATTTGTAGTGACAATAATTATGGAAATATTTGAAAACACGCTTTGGCAGACAAGTGAAGATGTCCCAAATCAATGATGTAACTTTCTTATATTATATGAAGGATACGATTTGTATCGTATACATATCGATGAAAGAAGTTGAGTCTGTGAAATATTAAAATACGTCATTTCGCTTTCCGTCGCAGGCAATCATTAACAAGGCTAGAAACATTGGTATGCACCAACTGATGACAGAACACGAGGAGGCCAAGACGATCATCAGGATGAGCATGGCTCTTCCCCTGCTGCCATTCAACATCATGGAGCATGGATTCAACAAAGTTCGATTGTACGCCGAGGGCAAGAAACTAATGGATCAATTCGCTGAACTGATTAACTACGTCCAACGAACTTGGATGGAGGGTGTTGGGCCAGCTTGTCTGACCGTATGATCAGGAGCCGTACCACAGGGTGATATGCAGGTCGCTCAGGCGGGCCCACCCCGACGTCTTTACCTTCATTGGTGAGAGGACAGAAATTCCATACCAGGGAAACGCAGCATATGCATTGACCTGTAGAGCGCGATCGAAAGATCACGTTCACTTCGCTCATTCAATGATCACAACATGATATATCGGAAGATTTTGGTTTCGTGCAGACAATTGCAAGAGGTGACCGTTCTTTATTGTTCTTGCTTACAAAAACTTTTATTCTGTGTTCGCGCTCTACATCTCAGCTCTGTTTTTCTTCTTTTTTGTTCGCGCTCTACATTTTTGGAAAGATGAATATTTTCAAAAATTGTTATTATGTCTTGCCGTTTTGATGATGTTCAATGACAAGAAGTATTTACAAAATTGTATTGGATTTCAAATAAATCTGTTAATACAGATATCAATAGAACGGCAAGACATAGGACAATTCTACCCGTCTGATGGCATGCGCATCAGTTTGAACATCAACTCTGACAAGTTTCACGTGCTCAAAATAATTTCGTAAAAATTCCCGTTTTAAATTATTTCGTCGGTACACGGAAAAAGACGGAACAAAAAATGAATTAATTTTTAATCAGTTCAATATCAATTCACTTCAATGGTTCTGCATTGGTGAATTCAAAATATAGTTATTCTAATTTTTACATGGGATGAATAGCCTCAAGGCTATGTAATTGAGTACTATATAAATAATTAAGTGAAATATATAATGGTAGTTTATACAAAAATGAAAAACTTCATTGCTTGTTCATCTATTATTACAGATGCATTGAGAAATGTAGACAGAAGCTACCGTACTGAGCTTATCAGATTGCAAGCGGCTGTGGTAACACGCCGTAATAGGCGGCCTAGCTACATCGGCCAAGATGACAGCATCCGCAATATGTACTCACAGCTGGAGTCGGGCAGGTTCAGCGTGCTGCAGTTCCTGATGAGAGCTGCCCACTGCGTGGAGAACATTCTCCACCTGGGTATGGAAGTGGCTCCACTCGACCCAGAAGATCCGGACGAAGTACATGCAGCAATAGCTGGACCTGCACCCATAGCATTCCACCCTGCTAATGGCCTGTTCACAAGACACATTCCTATGCTAGAGTTGGAAGGCTAGGGTTCCAATGCCAATGCTTTTGCTATTCACACACCAGTCTTGCAATGCTGCATTGGAGTTTAAGCCACAGCTTGTATTCTGTACCTTTTGAGTAATGTCTTGAATACTTCGCTGGCTGTGGAATTGCAAACCAATAAGAGGCTAGTATTTTTGCGGCAAATATGTTGATACTTTATTCTGACATAACCTATAATATCGTCTATTACTGTCACGTTTTGTTTGCATTGGATAGTTTGAAGAGATTGTTAGTTATTATCATATTGATTATCAGTTATTATAGGATTGATTATTACTTATTAGTAATTAGTATTATTATTATAGTTATCAGTTATATAAGCTTGGGCCTAAAAGATGAGTGAATGCGATTGTGACGATGCTGTGGCAATTGCTGCTGCAGTAATTATTTTGAATGAAAAGAGAAGGATTTCAACACGAAAGATTTGGGTGAAATAGTGGATACTGATGCTTCAGGACAGAAGTCATTATGAGACACTGTATCAAGAATGGAGATTGTCTGATGCCGAGATGTTTCGGCGATGTCTTCGCATGAGCACGGCTGCATTTGACAACCTGCTGGAAAAGGTCACGCCGCTTATTCAGCGTTCTGATGCAAATATGAGACCGTGCATTTCAGCTGGGAAGCGACTTGCAACCTTGCTACAGGTGAGAATACTTCCCGAGTCGATGCTTTTTGTAGACTAGTAGCTCGTTCTACAAGCACAGATGTTGAAATGAAACATTTTCATTAACCATTTTCTATTCTAGGAGAAAGCTACTTTTCACTCCATGTGAGTTTCGGGGTAGGTCATAGTACCGTTACGGAAATTGTACCTGAAGTCCGCGCTGCTATATACACCGTATTGGCAGATAGTGTACGATGTCCAGCATCCAAAGATGAATGGAGGGTGTGTGTGAATCTTCTTTCGTGAATAAAACAAGGATATTACACAAAAAAATGGAGAATATTACTCAAACTTTTCAATTATATATAATTTTAGTGAATTTCATTCATTCTTCACTTTTCATTACAGTCAATCGACAGAATTGGAACTAAATGTAAAGAATATTCAAACATTTAATGAGGCCTACCACCATGGGCTACAAGCAAAATATTAAAAGTAATTTATTCTACAGGCTATAGCACACCACAATTATGAAAGATGGGACTATCCAAATTCAATCGGGTGCTTGGATGGTAAGCATTTGCTGATCGATCCACCTCCTCAGAGTGGTTCAGACTACCACAATTATAAGCGGACATCTTCAATTGTCCTAATGTCGTTGGTCGATGAGGACTATCGGTCAATTTACTTGGACGTGGGAACGAATGGCCGCGTCAGCGATGGTGGTGTTTGGGTAAGAGCGAACTAAAAAAGAAAATTGATGGCTATCTAATGAAAATTCCACACCCTGCAGCATTACCTTACGCTCCCGATGTGGTAGTACCGTATCACATTGTAGGTGATGATGCCTTTTCGTTATCGACTGGCCTCATGAAACCATACACTGCATTAAAGCCACGCACAAATAGTATGCCGCGAAGAATCTTCAATTACAGGTCAGTAAACTATTTGAATATGTTTTGTTCAAGGTAAGCTAGCTATTTTCTAAATGCAATTCATTTTTGGATCAATAGGTTGTCCAGATGCCGTAATCGTGTAGAAAACTTTTTTGGAATCCTTGCGAACCGGTTCCAAATTTATCGGGCACCTCTCAGAGTGAATCCCGACAAAGCATCCACGATAGTTTTATCGACTGTGGCACTACACAATTGGCTGAGGACAAGTGCAATTTCCCGCGAGCTATACACTCCGCCCGACTACATTGATTGGGAGGATGTTGCTAGTGGGACGGTACGACCTGGAACCCAACTTTTGAAATGAGTGTTTAGTTGTTTTGGTGTTTTGAAAACACCAAAACAACTGAATGCAACTTTTGAAAGTCAAAATCGAAAACCAAAACGAAAACTGGATGAAAATGCTCGCGGTTTCGATCACAAACAATGAGATGTTTTCACATAACCCTATTTCATTGTGAATTGATTTCAAATGGAGAATAATGTAATCAACAACATTAGAAATTATTTAGTAAATCAAGAGAATGAAGAAGAGATAAGAGAAGCCGGTGAACCGAGACCTTGGTTCAAAAAAAGGCTGAATGCTTTTCAATTGCCTGAAATCAAGTTCTTAAAATTGTTCCGGCTCAATAAAGCCTTGGCACGGCAACTTATTGATGAACTGCGTGAATTTATGGTTGAGGGGACAAGGTCCAGTGCGCTGGACCTAGAGACCAGGGTTTGTTCCTTTACTATTATTATTATACTATTCCTTTCCTATTCCCTTCCTTCATGGCTACATAACTATATGCTTCAAGAAGACAAAGTAGCCCAGGCTTACGCTGCACTTGCACCACTTACAACATCACAAACGGCCTAGCTTTTCCTCCTACCGGACCGAACTTGGTTCAATATATATATAACTCATTCCATTACCTAGTCTAAACTCTTTCAGCATTTCACTAAACGATCAATAAATATCAATCAGATAGAAAATTAAGGGAATAAATATACAACCAATACAGTACCTTGTTGTCAACTATCTAAATTGAGAGCATTTTCTTCAACGGACTGTCGGTGCAACTCCTTGTAAAAATACACCACCAATTAAAAGAATAGTAAAAATGAACTTATTTGTGAAATATTGTGAGTAATCATTCTTTAAAATCTCCACCCACTCCATTGACGATTGTTCATATCATTGGAAATAGGATCATGTTTATGAAAGTTTGAATATTTTCTTGGTTACGCTACATGCAAATCAAGACTAAAATTTTTTTAATTGGTATGCATATTTTGGGTTAACAGTAGGTCTAGAAATTGGAACATCAGAGGCATCACTCATATATAGAGAGAGACGGTATATATATAATATATCAAATGGTTTCTTATGTCAATTTTCTTCTCTTCGAGGTGCTTGTTACTCTACGATTTCTAGCAGTTGGCGAGTTCCAAACCGGAATCGGGATTGGATTATTTTTTGTCATCAGGCAGTCATCAGTCAGCAAAGCAATGATCGAAGTGACCGACGAAATTAATGAAATAATGTTTCGATGGGTTAATTTCCCAGATGATATTAGAGAGCAAGTCATTATCATGCGTGGCTTCAATGACAAGTTCAACTTTCCCGGAGTCGTGGGTTGTATTGACTGCACTCACGTCCATATACATACACCATCAACGGGCAATCCAAATTATGCCGAACACAATTATGTCAATCGGAAGGGTGTACATAAGTTGAATGTTCAATTAGTTTGCGATTCGGACATGCGAATACTACACGTAAATGCACCATTTCCTGGCAGTACGAACGATAAATTCATTTGGAGCCAGTGTAACTTGAAACGTTATTTTGAGCAAAGAAATGAAAGAGAGCCAAATATGCGGTGTTGGTTACTGGGTGATATGGGCTATAGTTTAGAACCTTGGATGATGACATGTGATGCGAGAGCGCAGCCTGGTACTCCAGAAGTAAATTGCAATGAAAGGCAACGTGTGGCTCGTTGCACAATAGAAAGATGTAATGGAGTATTGAAAGAGAGGTTCCGTTGCATTTTGAAAGACCGAGTGCTCCACTATCACCCAGAAAGGGTAACTAAAATAATAAATTCTTGTGGAGTCTTGCACAATATGTGTCTCAGGTACGGAATAGAGCTCCAACTTGATTCAGACGAAGAGGAAGTTGATCCATCAAGTGACGAGGAGGAAGTGTATGATGTCGAAGACCAACCACCTGCCCGCGGAGGCATTCGTAGAAACCCAGAACTAGTGGCGGGTGAACGAGTGCAAAGACGCTTGATACAGCAACACTTCACATAGAATAGCTGACCCACTCACTAAGAGTACTGTTCCCTACGAGGAGACCTTATGTATTATGATTAGATGAGCGTAGCGAAGATTTTCATTCCTGATACCGAAAAATTTTGGTCTTGGTTTTTATGTTTTTTTTTGTTTTTTTTTGTGTGTAATTTTGTACGCGGCATACAGGTCAGGAAAAAGTTTCAACCAACTCGAAACTTTTTTTTACAAATTGGTGTTATACCAGAATAGGTTGGGATTGTTTTTCAGAAAAATCGGTTGGACGGTTTTTCCGGAAAAAAATTGGAAAGTATTGAAATTCCCCATAAGAATAGGCCAGGGGAGAAATACTTGGAATTTTTTTTTTTCAAAAGCTCTCAAATTTATACTGAATGTGGGAAGAACTATCATACACATTTTAAGCGACTTATGGAACAATCGGATATGAAATGAGGAAGAAAACACATTTTTAATGTACTTTTTCACACATCAATATAAGCAATTAAGAAACTATCAAATGTGAGCAACAAGTGTCACCAATAAATTAAAACGTTTAAAATCTGTGATGGATATGAAGAAGGCACTGGTATAATTGTTTGGAAACCAAGGTCCATATACCAACAGGCAGCCGCGGTTTTTAAACTTTTGAAGTGATCCATGGCCTGTATATGTACATTGAGCCGACCAAATGTTCTTAATTAGATGAGCGTAGCGAAGATTTTCATTCCATATACCGAAAAATTTTGGGCTTGGTTTTTATGTTTTTTTTTTTTTTTTTTGTGTGTAATTTTGTACGCGGCATACAGGTCAGGAAAAAGTTTCAATCAACTCGAAACTTTTTTTACAAATTGGTGTTATACCAGAATAGGTTGGGATTGTTTTTCAGAAAAATCGGTCAAACGGATTTTCCGGAAAAAAATCGGAAAGTATGGAAATTCCCCATAAGAATAGGCCAGGGGAGAAATACTTGGAATTTTATTTTTTTCAAAAGGTCTCAAATTTATACTGAGTGTGGGAAGAACTATCATACACATTTTAAGCGACTTATGGAACAATCGGATGTGAAACAACGAAGAAAACTCATTTTTAATGTACTTTTTTACACATCAATAAAAGCAATTAAGAAAAGCAATTAAGAAACTATTAAATGTGAGCAACAAGTGTCACCAATGAATTAAAACGTTTAAAATCTGTGATGGATATGAAGAAGGCACTGGTTTAATTGTTTGGAAACCAAGGTCCATATACCAACAGACAGCCGCGGTTTTTAAACCTTTGAAGTGATCCATGGCCTGTATATGTACATTGAGCCGACCAAATATTCTTAATTCTACATTTCCATACTTCTAAGCTCATCTCACAACGCATATAAGGCGTTTTCCTAGTTCTACATTTCCAAACTTCTTAGCTCATCTCACAACGCATATAAGGCGTTTTCCTAGTTAGATGAGCGTAGCGAAGATTTTCATTCCATATACCGAAAAATTTTGGTCTTTTTTTTTGTGTGTAATTTTGTACGCGGCATACAGGTCAGGAAAAAGTTTCAATCAACTCGAAACTTTTTTTACAAATTGGTGTTATACCAGAATAGGTTGGGATTGTTTTTCAGAAAAATCGGTCAAACGGATTTTCCGCAAAAAAATCGGAAAGTATGGAAATTCCCCATAAGAATAGGCCAGGGGAGAAATACTTGGAATTTTATTTTTTTCAAAATCTCTCAAATTTAAACTGAGTGTGGGAAGAACTATCATACACATATTAAGCGACTTATGGAACAATCGGATGTGAAACAACGAAGAAAACTCATTTTTAATGTACTTTTTTACAATCATAAAGCAATTAGAAAC
>OU015472.1:19295822-19390342 GCA_907164805.1 Brachyptera putata | reverse complement strand
GTACAATTCAATGAAATCTGGTCCCCATTTATTACAATATTGGGTATATTTTCTTCAGTTCTATTGTGTTTGTTATTGAAAACCATTATTTAACACTAATTTATTAATTTTGAACCATACATTAGCTTGTTCTACTGCAATATTCATGTTTAGACTAGCAGTTGCCATATAGCCCAGTAACAACAATCGTGGTGTTATCAACAAGAATGGTAACCTTATTATTAGATAAATTGATATTTAGGTCATTCATATACAGTATGAACAACAATGGACCAAGGACAGACCCCTGGGGTACTCCACATTTTATATATCCAACTTCTGACTGTACCGTTTGAGAAGAAGTATCTTTATTTGTGAAGTTTATTCCAACTATTTGCTTCCTGTTTGACAAATAGGATGAAATCAGATCATTTGCTACACCCCTGATACCTAGTTTATAAAGTTTACGTAATAATAGAGAGTGATCTAAGCAGTCAAACGCTTTTTGTAAGTCACAGTACAGTGCTATGATTCTTTTTTTAGCATCTAGGGATTCAAGTACATGAGATAATGTTTCTCTAATAGCTGTAGTTGTTGACATTTTGTTTCTGAAACCGAATTGATTCATATTACATTTATTGTGCTCATCCATAAATATTGTTATTCTACTTTTTATAACATTTTCATATATTTTTGAGAAAATTGACAACATGGATAGGGGCCTATAATTATTCATATCCTTTTTACTACCCTTTCCTTTATAAAGTGGTTTCATAATGGCTGTTTTAAGGTTATCAGGGAATACACCTCTCAATAATGTGTCGTTAATTGAATCTCTCAATACATCAACATATGATAAAATACTGTATTTCACAACCGCAACCCTAACTCCGTCTATTCCAGTTGAATTACTGTTCTTCAACTTAGCAACTATAGCAATAATTTCCTTCCTCGACACTGGCATCAAAAAAATAGAATGAGGCGAATTTTTAATGTTATCAACAAGATCATTAACTTGATCAGGCGTTATAGATATACCACTTGTTATGTTGTTTGGAATACTAAGGTAGTACTCATTGAAAGCATTTGCTATTTCTCTGTTGTCTTTTATTTCAATTTCATCAATAGTCAACTCAATATTCTCTTCTATTTTTATAGTAGTACCTCCCACATTCTCTTTGACTATGTTCCAGATCATTTTGGGTTTATTGGCGGCTTTCTTAACTAACCTCATATTATATTGAAGTTTAGCATTAATTACATTCTTTTTATGCTGTTTGACTAAATTTTTGTACTGTTCCCTCAATGCTGGGCTATAATGAAATCTCAAATAATAGTACATATCTTTTATTTTACCACTGTCACTTCTTATGTCACTTGTAATCCACTTGTTTACAATTTTTCGATACGCTTTGGATTCAGCTTCTACCATTGGGAAAGATTCATTATAATTTTTAATAAAGGTGTCAATGAAAATGGAAAAATTATCGTTAATATCATTTTCCGTCCTTATTCCAAGCCATTGCTCATTATTCATTCATTGAACAAAATGCTTGTTTCACATGTTCATTGTCTCTAGTATCTGAAGGTAGTTAGTTGGTCAATGTCTATATTCATGACCTGCTCGCAGTGATCGGATATTCCGTTTTCGAACACTTGAGTACGATACATTTCCGCATTGAGATTTGTCAAAATATTGTCGATTGTTGTCGCTGATGTAGGATCCCATCATCCCATCATCTCATTAACCATCCATCCGTCGCTATTAGATCTGCGCTATCATGACAGGGCGTCGTTAAATCCATTATAAATGAAGAAAAAATCGATTTTTATTTTCAAACAAATCGGCGTTCGAATTGATTACCGCGGAAAAAATGGACGTGAAATTATTCTAACAAATCTATTGCAAAGTATATTGATTATTCATCGTACACACCGACGACATGATAATAAATGTCTTGGCCTACTACAAAGATAATGGTGAGTTACGTAATAAATTAGTATATTTCAGTCATTCAAAAAATGAATATTACTATTTTTGTCTAAATATTTCATAATATGCAAAGTTTTTACTGAAACTAATTATTTCAATGGACCAAAAACATTGAGTTAAGAACAATGATGTGTCAAACGAACAATAGAGACTCGCTCATTCAGTCGCTCAGCTCCAAGGCACTCGTAGCCTAGTAGTGAGGGTAACGTAATGAAGAGATAAACTACCTGATTTGATGACTTCGTTCCCTGCAATAATCTTTGGAGAAAAACCACATGTAAAGTACTTTTCCCCACAAAGTTACCCCCACTACTCGACTTTCAAGAAGGCATGTTCCCAAGGTCGTTTCAACGCTGTCAGTCGTACAACGAAAAAGGGTTGTTGTTCAACACAAGAGAAATTCAAGTAAAATGTATTATCGCAATCATTATTATAGTAATTTTGCTTCATAATAGGAGATGAAAATATTATTAGATTAGTTTTTGATTTCAAAAATGTCAACCATAAATGATTGAGATAAAGCACATGTAACTTGGCCCAGTAAACACGGGAGTACTCGGGGAGCAGTTTATTTTGGTCACAGTTCTCACAAAGTGCTGCCCATCAAATGTGACCAGATTGAGAGCTTTTCGAGAGAGAAAGAATTTTATCAACTCTTGAAAAGTAGTCACTACTGAGACAAATCAGATAGCACTCGGAGATCACATAACGTGACAAAAAAAAATGGTCCCAAATGTGATGTCTAGGAGTTCACTCCGAAACCGAAATTTGTGAATAGATTTCATATTCAAAAATTCCAGTTAGTTTTTCACTCACAAACTACTTCAAAAGACCACTCACGTGTGAGCTGTTACATGAAAATAGTTGTCACCACAGAGTTCACTTTTGAAGCAGTTTGTGAGATTACCAGTTTTTATGCGTACAATGTTTTATCTCACAGGTACAGCTCGGAGTGTTATTTGATTGCCAACTAGTTGAATGATTTTTACTGTATCGAATTGAGTTCTCCGATGGCTCTCCGAGTTGTCAACTTATCGATAGTGGTCACCATATGGATTCATTATCAGTCAATTTTTAGAACATTTTTTAATTGAAATCCTTTCTACGAATTTTGATCAAAATTGCTAGACGTATATGCACCAGCACTAATGATTACCTGTTCAAATTTCGTTGAGATCCGATTGTAAACATGGCAGCAATTTAGATTTCAAGTTTTAGGAAATTGTTAGAAAACAGGAGAATGAAGTAGACGTCAGACTTTAACAGATCACCCCGACTTTTTGGTCAAATTTGGCCTGAATATTTCTGAAATTTTCGGATCTTCTCGAATGTAGTTATACATGTGGTTGGAGAACTTATAAATTGTGTGAAATGAGAGAATAATTCAACAATCCAAACAAAATAAAACGAGAATATATTTGAATGTTTTGGCGGCAATTTTTTTTTTTGAGGTATGGAAACAAAAAATTTCACACAATATAGATTCCAGATTCTAACATAACAAATCTCAAGTTGAATCAAATTCGGACGGAGGGTTGTTGTTTAAATAATTCTTGTATGTTTACAGTCAAATTAATAATTGACGTTGTTCCGACTGGAATAACGTCAAAAATAAATTCGACGTCTTTCCGTATTTTTTCCCATGAAAACCCAGAATAGGAATAAAGTCTAATTGCATTTGACTTTATTTCACTGAATAACGTCAACCCCCTCAAAGGATCCGAACACCTAGACGTGGTGTGAGGGCTTGCGTGACCCCGTGATCTCCAGAGCTATCGTCGGGAGCAATTTATTTGCTCCCAGCAGGGTCACCTATGGCGATAAGGTCTGGGGTGAGAGTCCAGACCAAGTTCGGACCGACGGTCAAGTGGGTGCCCATCTTGGTGACCAGAGTGGTCATAGGGTGTTCTCGTGCTATCATTCTTCATTATCACCCTCTTTCATGATCTTTACTACTCTGTGTTCTCTTACCTTGACTTACCTTCATTCTTCATACACTTACCATCTTCGTGCCGACTCCCTGTGATCACTCACACCCACCATCTTAGAAGGCATTGCAATTGACACGGACATGAACCTAAGCTCAAGGAGGAAACAATCGTGCCGATGAGCTGAATGGCTGCGGGTAAATGCAGTCTCGAACGATGAACTCTAGATACTTGGCGACCTCTAGTTTTAATTTAGCCTTACTTTCACATGCGGGGCTCTGTGCGAGTTGACCTATATATCCCTAGCTTCTCGTGGGACCAAATATGTCTGAAAATCCAAACCCAACCAAAACGCCCTCCCCTAACAATAAACAAATAATCCCTCCTCTTCTGGAGAAGGAAATATCTCTGTCGGATTTGATTTCTTGCAAATCAACGCCGTCATTCATAACAATCAAACGAAAAGATAGTGAAAACACATTCAACGATATCAACATCTTCAAACTTAGTAAATATATAAACAAGTACATTGGAACAACTGAAAATACGAAGAGACTCCGAGACGGAAGCCTATTAATAAAGACTGTGTCGGAAGAGCAAGCAAGGAAGATTCTGAATCTGCAATTGCTTGGTACAATCCCGATTATATGCGAACCACACAAAACACACTAAACACATCGAAGGGCATGATTTACAGCCCAGATATCATGTCGATGAAAGAGGAGGAAATCCTAATTGAACTTGCACCTCAACATGTCATTGAAGTGACAAAAATATTAATTAAACGAGATGGAGCTCTCCGAGAATCTCCTCTCCATATACTTACCTTCCACTTGGTAACAATTCCTGAACATATATTCATTGGGTTCATCCGATTCCTGTAAAAGTGCATGTCCCCAATCCCCTCCGTTGTCAGAACTGTCATCGATTCGGCCATGAAAATGACACCTGCAGAAGGAGCAAGACATGTGCTAGGTGTGACAGCTCTGAAGCAGAGCACTTCGCTATGGAGTGCAACGAAGCGGAGAGCTGCGTAAACTGCAGTGAGGCCATACAGCCTGGTCTCGCCATTGCCCGACCTGGAAGAAAGAGAAAGCAATTATGAAAATCAAAATTGAGAGTAAAATCACCATTCAAGACGCCAGGAAAAAATATAGTAGTATGTGTCCTACCCCAGCGCTGAATAAAGCATCTTACGCAAAAGTGGCAATGACTTCGCCTGCACCTACCACACCTGCTCCAGCCCAACCAGAGTTGACAATGTTGATGGAGATGATGGCTAAGATTCTTGCTGGACAAGAAACAACCAAACATCAACTTGAACAGCAAACTAAGCTGATAGAAGAGCAGTCCAGGCAACTGGCTGTACAATCCTTGCAGATTGAAGAGCTGCAAAAACAGAACACGGAATTGAAAAACAGCAATGTAAAAATGGAAACTGAACTTCAATCCTTCAAAGACTTACCGCTAAAACAAAGTCGTCCAACTCAGCCTAAAACTCCTGAGGGTAGTAGTCAGGGCACCCGGTTTGACCGAAGTGGGTCCAGCTCCAGCATAACCAGGAGAGCGAAGATACCTAAAATACAAGATAAGTCCGGTACCGCTATGGAATGCGAATCGAGTCCTGTGCACACTGATACCAGCAAAGGTGTTGGTAAAAGCTAATTAAGATGGCGTGCATTCAGTGGAATGTTAACGGTTTTAACATACATAAGGAGGAAATGAAACTGTTAACATCCAGATACAATCCTGTATGTATTTTTATTCAAGAAACGCATTTCAAACCAACCGTCTCACCTCTTTTAAATCATTATACATTTTATCGACTTGACGACTTGACCGGCAGCAGAGCACACGGAGGAGTTGCGACAGCGGTTTCTGACAGCTGCCACTCGAGTCCACTGCCCGTAACAACACCTCTTCAGGCAGTGGCAGTCCGCGTGCATCTGCCGCAGCCGGTCACGTTCTGCAATATTTATCTGCCGGAATGGGCAAATGTCACACAAAACAACCTTCAACACCTCGTATCACAACTGCCACTCCCCTACGTTTTACTAGGGGACTTCAATGCTCATAACCAGCATTGAAGTGATACGATGGTAGACGGCAATGGCAGAGGTCGCTTGTTTGAACAATTTTCTAATGATAACAATCTGATTATAGAGAACGCGTTTTAATGCATACAATGGTGAATTCTCTGCGATCGACTTGTGTGTGTACACCAAGTCTCTCACCTGTTTTCAATTTTTCGGTTCATGACGATCTATGTGGAAGTGATCACTTTCCGATTATTTTAAAACTTCTCAACAACTCTATTCCAAGGCAATCAAGCATACGCTGGAACCTGCTTAAAGCTAATTGGAAAGTCTTTACCGGATTGGCAGACCTGCAGGGTATTCATAATTATCCAGATGTAGACTCTCAATGTAGGGCTCTAACAGAGAAAATTATCAGTGCCGCGGAAAAAAGCATACCGCAGGCATCTGGCAACTCGCGCCGAATCCCTGTCCCTTGGTGGAGCGAGGATTGCAAGCAGGCGATCCTTTGCAGAAAACGAGCTTCGAGAATGTTTACCAACCGTCCAACAGATGATAATCTCGGCGAATTTAAACGGCTGCGAGCAAAAGCACGTCGAACCATCAAGGAGGCGAAAAGGTCGTACTGGAATAATTATGTTTCTTCCATAACCTGGCAAACTTCACCTGCGAAAGTATGGAATCGGATTAGGAAAATAGATGGAAAACATGTAACACATACAATCTCGTCTATCAGTGAATGGAGACATGGTAACGGACATAGTCGATATTGCTGACGCCATAGGAACGCATTTCGCAGACGTGTTCAGCTCCTCTCATTATCCAGCATCATTTCAGAGGCTAAAGCGCTCCGAAGAACGAAAGCGATTAGATTTCCATTCCTCCAACTCTGAAAACTATAATGTGCTGTTTAGTCGATGGGAGCTAGATAATGCGATTGCACTATCGAAGAATACATCACCATGTAAAGACCGGGTACACAATGCATTCCTAAAGAACTTGTCGCCTCGTGCTCCAGATTCTATTCTTCTGTTGTACAACTCCATCTGGACCTCAGAAACCTTTCCTGATACATGGAGAATAGTTATCCAGGTCCCTGTCGCAAAACCAGGCAAAGACAAGAAGTATGCGTCGAGTTACCGCCCTATTTCCCTGACCAGCTGCCTGTGCAAGGTGATGGAGAAGATGGTCAACAACCGCCTCGTCTGGTGGTTGGAGAGACAGAACCTCCTTTGCACAGAGCAGTCTGGCTTCAGGAGAAATAGAAACACTCTGGACCACCTGGTACGACTAGAAGCTTCAATCCAGGAAGCATTTCTGACAAAACAACATGCCATTGCAGTATTCTTCGACATTGACAAAGCCTACGACACCACGTGGCGTCACAACATTTTAAAAACCCTCCACTCATGGGGAATGAGAGGATACCTTCCGACTTTTATTTTAAACTTCATGACAAACCGATCTTTTAACGTCCGAATAGGTTATGTTTTATGCAGAAGTTTTATACAAGAAAATGGAGTTCCACAAGGCTCAGTGCTGAGTGTTACCTTATTCGCCATAGCAATTAATAGCATTACGCAGTGTATCAAACCGCCAGTATCGTCATATCTCTTTGTTGACGATCTCGCAATTTGCAGTAGATCTGCAAATATAATTTCAGCGTCTCGTCAAATTCAAATGACGATCAACAAATTGGAGAAATGGGCTGAAGTCACAGGTTTCACCTTCTCAGTCACGAAGACTACATGTGTCCATTTTACTCAACAACGAGGCATGTTTGTTGATCCGGATCTGTCCCTAAGTGGCCAGCTGCTTCCATTTTCTCCATCATTCAAGTTTTTGGGGATCAACTTGGACACAAAGTTGAACTGGAAAGTACACATTGCCTACCTGAAGAACCGATGCACGAAATCATTGAATCTTATGCGATATCTGACTGGGACCAAGTGGGGAGCTGACCGCACTGTTATGCTTCGTGTTTATCGAGCGCTAGTGAGGTCGAAGTTGGACTACGGCTCTGCTGTATACAACTCGGCTCGCGACTCTTACTTGAAACCGCTCAACACTGTACACAACACTGGGATCCGACTGGCCATTGGTGCTCTCCGCACCAGTCGGATCGAGAGCCTTCATTGCGAGGCAGGTGAACCACCTCTTGCGATCAGGCGGCAACATCTCCTATGTTCGTACGCGGCAAAGCTCCTCTGTATGAAAAACCATCCATCATACCAACCTGTGTTTAGTCCCAGATTTCAGCCATTGTTTGATGCCAAACCTTCTGCCACCTTACCTGTAGCCATACGTCTGGCTCACATTCTTCAAGACATAACGTTCCACTTGCCAAGAGTATACCCAATAGCACATAGCTCCACTGCCCCTTGGCTCGTACCACGGCCATCGTGCATTAACTCCCTGGCACACAACAGCAAGTGCGATACCAGCGATGCTGTGTATCAGCAGAGATTCGGCGAAATATGCTCCATATTTCCCGGTTTCATACATTATTATACCGACGGGTCGAAGCTTAACCACAATATTGGATGCGCGTTTATATCAAAGCCAGACACAGAGTACACGTTCAAGCTAGAATCTACTTGCAGCGTTTTCACAGCTGAACTGTACGCTCTGTTCAAAACCCTACAACACATTGAAGACAGGCAAGAAAAGTCTTTTTTAATTTTCACGGACTCGCTTAGCTCAATGCAAGCAATACAGCAATTATATCCATCTCATTACCTTGTCCAAGAGATTCACTCGCTTCTGACCACCCTTGCATTGCAGGACGTCAAAGTGGTGTTCTGTTGGATTCCCGGACACGCAGGCATTAGGGGCAATGAGCACGCCGACAGAGCTGCTAAAGCTGCAACAGAAAAGGTGGATGTGGATGACGGCAGAGTTCCATCTAACGATATAAAAGCTTATTTTAAAAATATATTCAAAGTGCGATTTCAAGATCGCTGGAACCTGGAACAGAATAATAAACTCGAGAAGATAAAACTTACCGTGGAGCCCTGGGATTCATCGATCCGACCCAGCCGCCGAGAAGAAGTGGTCCTCACCCGCCTGCGGATAGGACACACTATACTTACCCACTCTTACCTGTTTTCTCTGGAAAAAATTGCTCCGAGGTGTGAAGTGTGTGATGAATTTTCAACTATCAAACACATTTCAATTTCGTGTAGAAAATACCAGCCACTCAGGAATCAATTCTCTCTGGGTGATACCATAGCAAAGGTATTAGATGATGATTCGAAAGAAATTGATGAGCTTGTCCATTTCTTGAGAGCGGCAAACTTGATCGATAATATCTAGGACCTATTATTTTAAACCTATTATATGATGTTCTTTTAACTTCAGTGTGCGAATGAGTGAGTGTATGTATATTGATGCATGATTGTGATGAATGAATGTGTGTTTGTAATTTGTTGATGAATGTCTGTTGTACAAGCAACGTGCCGTTTTTTTATGAAAGCACGTTGTTCGAATTACTTCCACAACACCCTGTGTTTAGATGTATTGAACAGTTTCCGGCCCTTTACACCGGAGCCTGTCGTCAAGTCTAGACATCTAATATAATTAGTAAGTTTCATAGTAATGAATATGACCTAGTTATTATCCTTTAATATCTGACATTGGCAGATATCTAGTGACTAGCGTTTTAATATTAAATCTAAGTAACGTTCTTTTAACTAGTATGTATGTATTTGTGCAAGTAATTTATTGATGTATGATTGTTTAGTATATAAGATTTTAAACAAGCAACGTGCCGTTTTTTATAAAAGCACGTTGTTTGAAATGTTCAAACGAACTTCACCATAATAATTGCACTCAAAAAGAACGTCAAAAAGAAATTTGACGTCTTTCCGTATTTTTTTTCATGAAAACCTAGCATAGGAATGAAGTCAAATTGAATTTGACTTTTTTCCACTGAATAATGTCAAATTAGTATTTGACGTTGTTCCGACTGGAATAACGTTAAAAATAAATTTGATGTCTTTCCGTATTTTATTTTCATGAAAACCTAGCATAGGAATAAAGTCAAATTGCATTTGACTTTATTCCACTGAATAACGTCAAATTAATATTTGACGTTGTTCCGACTGGAACAACGTCAGAATGAATTGAGACTCTTTTACTCACTTTATCGTTTTTCCCCATAGGAAAAACAGGAAATGATACGATTTCATCCCGGGAAATTGAAAAAAGGCGTCGGCGCTTGCTATCCGTCAATTACTTCTCCTCATTGAGTTGGAGACATCGGTCTTGAAGTATGGACATTTCAATTTGAATTTATAACAGTGGAACAACGTCAATTTCAATTTTCATAAGTACTCAGAAACGGAATAGAGTCAAATCGATGGATTTTGACATTATTCCACAGGAATAACTTGACGTTATTCCTGTGGAAAAAGATCATGTCAAACGAATATTTTGACGTTAGTCCATTTGACGCTATTCCGCTCCCCCAGTGGATTAGCATTATGAACCATCTTAACAAACTCTCTCTGATCCCAACTTTTTCCAAAGCGTCTACAAGCGTAAATGATTCAGAGTATCGAAGGCCTTTGTCAAATCAATGAACATAATTAAAACATGCATATTATTATAAAGCTTCGTGTTAATGAAATCTGAGAATAACAATAAGAGGTCAGCAGTACCTTTGCCCTTCTGAAAACCAAATTGCGCTGGGTTAATTATATTATGATCTCTAAGATATTTCGACAACTTCTTCTCAACGTAACGCTCCATTACTTTTACAATTGCAGGTAAAATTGCAATAGGTCTATAATTTGTATGATCTAAATTATTTCCCAGTTTTCCCTTCTTAAAAACTACACGGGCGACTGATACTTTTAGCTCTTGGGGCATTACTCCATGACTAAAAGATAGATTAAATAACTTACTCAAAACCGGACTTATTTTTTCTGAAACCAATACCAAATCCTTCATTCTTATCCCGTCAATTCCTGGTTGTTTGTTTACATTCATTCCACAAATAATGAAATTAACTACAGGCGGACTGATAGGCCGCAGATACATAGACTGCAATTCATTAGTTTCTTCATAATTGCTAATTCGCAATTGACAATCATGCTTAACATTTTCAACTTCGTCTATGAAAGAAGTAACAAACTCATGAGAAATAACTTCGTTTGAATGAGCCTTTCCTAGATACTTGAAGATAACTTCATCAACAGACATTTTCTTTTGCTTTCCAATCATTTCATTTATCACTTGCCACCTCTCCTCAACATTGCCTCTGGAGTTATCTATCAACTTCTCATAATATGATACTTTAACCCTTTTTATGTTATCGACCACTTAATTTCTTAATTTTTTTTATTCTGTATTAAGAGTGAAGAACACCTAGCTCGGCTCCTTCCTCGGCTTTGAGAATATCGTCGTTATACGGGTCTTATACCACGCCCAAAAGGGCTGGATTTAGCATTTGTCACATGACCGGTAAATTGTGTTTGATTGGCGCGTAGTTTTGTTAGCCCTCAATAACACGGACGGTTATTATCAGCTGATTCTTTCAGTCAAATACTCATCGAACCACGCAGTACATCGCGGCACAATCAGACAGCGATCGCCCCCGCCCTCCCACCCGACCCCACAAGCCGCACAGTAGGTTGACTAGCGGACGCAAAGCAAAGCGACCCGACCACAACTAATAACATAACTTGGTTCCGTCTTTGCATTACTACACAAAATATGTACTTTTATATTAAGCAACAATATCTCTTGATTTAAATTAGCACTTTTATTCTCAATCATTGAAAGTAACGTATATATTATAAATGTATTTGCAAACATTCGAACTAAATGTGTATATGAACACCAATTAGACATATTTCATTCCTTACATTATTACCTTTGCCACATATTTCAAATCATTGTCATTTCTCACACAATGTAGTCACACATAATCATGTACGCCTACACCATTTAATGTATAGACCTATAGGCTTTTGTCGAATAGCAATAAAGCGAACTGGTTGACCAACATAGATTCTGATTGGCCAATTGCAACTGGTGGACAGGTGGCAACTGGTGGACAAACTACGATAAGAGCCTAAATATTGACGTCTTGTCAATATATTTGAACAACTTTCATCCCTATAGCCTTAGCTATGGAACAACGATTTTGTATCAAGTTACGACGTAATTGAAAGAAATATTTTGGAACAAACTTATTCTGATGAACAAAGTGAATGATTGGATGATTGAAGTGAAATCATTCAATGCGGCGCTTACTGACCCAGAGTTGCCAGATGTACCGTACGTACGTAATTATCGAATTCGTACCATAATTTTGACATCAAACGATAATCGAAAATGTGCGTACGATAATCGCCAAATGTACCATATTTAATTAAAATGTACCATATTTTGTATTTTATCAATTCAAAAGAAACTATTTCTTTCTCTCGTAAAAATTCATAATTTTCAATTTTCATAATTTTAATTCACTTATGGAAATGGCAGTACATTTGAAAATGAATGTATTTTGTAGCAAAAGATATCGTGAGACGCTGACTCAGTGTAAATCTAGATTTATACGATGGCAAACCACTAGCCTAGTAACACAATTCTCGACGGAAACCAGAGCTCTAACCATGAGTGCCAGCTGCTTTCGGCTTCATCTCATGTCAAAGCCCGGACATATTCACGGGAGACGCACAATCATCAAAATATTGAATATTTAAACTTCATATTATAATGATTTCCAAGTATATTTTTGTATCCCTGAGAGATGAAAGCACAAACTACCCGCGCGTTATTGGTGTGGGACAGGGGAACGGTCGGTCGGTACCTTCTTTCGTGGATAAACGAACATTACGATAAACGAACATATTCATTTGCCGACAGAGACATGGAGTTCCACGTGCCGTATTTATGTTCGATAGACAAAATAGGACAAATACTGCAAATAATGCTTCAATATTGTATTATTTCTACGAACGCTGCTCTGGCAGTTTCATCACAAGAGCCAACAATTGACACACACGATAACTTCATTTTGTCCTGAAACTTCAGAGGGATAAAACTGGAGAGTTTTCGAATAGATTTTGACAAAATATAAAAGATAACAATAGCAATCCTACTTAGCAAGTATTTTATTATACTTTTCAAATTCACGGTTCAACTAGGAAAACGCCATATATGCGTTGTTAGACGAGCGGATAGTAATAGTATGGGTAAAAATGGGTAAAACTGCTTCGAGTGGTACCAATTTAGCACATTTTATGTTTTTTCTTCAAAATGGCTCACCCGATCAAGCTTAAAATTTTTAGAAATGTGTATCAAAATGTAATTCAACTTCACGCAAAATTTCATTTTTCTGTAAAATAAAAATATTTTCTTTTTTTCCGCCATGTTACTCTAATGAGTATTTTTGAAATTTCTAAAATTCATAAAAAAAGTTACCCCTCGATTTTTTTTTTTAATAACATCGAAACTTGATACAAAATCATTGTTCCCCTAGTTAAGGCTAAGGATGAGAGTAGGATCGTTTGGACGGGGCACCACAAGGGTGATCTTACCACCCCATTTTATTATTATTTTAAATTAAAGCAATGAACTTTGACACCAGGTCTACGCTGTCTGTGACCACACATCTTCGCCGCAGATAAAAGTCTTCAGTTGTCGAAAGTCCGGAACACAATATAAACTGTTTTTGCGATATATCCGGACACTACCAACATTGGTATTAGGAATAATCCAACCACACGAATGTTGATATATTTCACTTTGAACTAAGTCTCTTAGGCAATGTTCACTTCTTCCAATGACAGCAGGTGCAAAGTTCATCATTATACAAAGGATAAAAAAAGGAGTGACAGCCCTCGATATAACTAGGCCTATCACTCTACTAATTAAAGGTCGTGGCCAATTAGTACTTCATCCAAGCATTCACTTCGAGGACTGTGGGAAACCACGAAAAACCACGTCAGGACGGATCAAGTGTTTGTTGGTCTTGAAAAATACATTTTTTCTTCCAACTTATATTCTTCTCGTCTGTTCTTGTTTTCTTCGTTTCTTGAGACGTTGATAGTTGTGATGACATGGATGCAAGGAAAACCAAGTGGCAGTGGAAAGTCTCGATCCCCCATAGCCCTCTCGACATTGATGATATCCTGATGGCCGTGCACAAAAACAATCTGCCAAGGTTCCTGTATTCTTTTGAGTGATTTTCAAACTTTTGGGACCCAAAAATCTTGAAAATCCTAGAAATAATGAATGTGCTTACATAAATCTATTCTGAAATACAATATATTGAAACGTTGATATCGAAACCACTTCTCAAAGTCATAAAAACTCTGTCTGATCACTTTATATCAAATTAGCTGAATGTCAGCCTTCCTTCTGGCTAGCCCAGATGTCAAAATCTTGTATCGTAAGTATTTCACAAAAATCTAAAACTATTACTTCCCTTTACGTTCACTTGTAGTATGGTACTCAAAGATCATGTAGACATCACTGGAAGTAACATTGGCTCACTTTAAATACTTTGAAACATTATTTATATACGGACAGATATATCTCGAAAACTGTTCAAAATATTACAACATTTGATAAAGCCTCGATTATGCCACAAAACTATACAGATCTAAGTTAGATCAATGGTTAGATGAGGAACAATATTGAAAAATAGTTTGAAGTTGATAGCTGTAGCCGTTTGACCTGTGAGGAACCAACCAAAAAACATGAGAAAAAAAATATAAAAACGAACACCAATTTTTTTCAGTATGTCAAATCGAAACCTCGCTAAAGCTCGTCTAATTGTCATTATTTTGCATTAGTTTAAAAGAAACCCTGACATTATTCACGCGATTCGACAAGTCCTCATCCTTTAGTTCACATAGTTACTGATCGGAAGCATTGACGTCAAATGATGTGTACATATTTCATAATTCGTTGTAAAATTATCAAATAATTACTCAAAGACATCAATGCAATATCTACGTGAAACCTTTTTAGGTATTTAAGTGTTTATTAAAAAATGCACCATAATTTTGTTAAATTTCGATAATTTTTATGAAAAAAAAACGATAATGTTATATTTCAAATCTGGCAACACTGTATCGACCATTTCTCTGCATTATCATTTATATAGAAGTGTCTCTACAGGCCAGACACCTGAAGCTTTCTTATCATTCTATAGCTCGACTCATTGGCAAGAACTTTGTCGCAATCACAAATTTCAAACGAAAACACAGCGGGATATGTACAGATCTATCAGCCAAACGTTGCACATCCATCGATTCAACAAGTACCGTACTGAGACGTGTGGCCAAGTGGTTAATACACTGAACCAACATTCAGGAGACCGGGGTTCGATTCCCGCTATGGTAGACCATCCTGACAGGGGTTTTTCGTGGTTTTCCACTGTCGTTCGGGTCAATACTGGGATGGTTCTCTAACAACAGGTCACGACTGACTCCTTCCCGCTATCCAAAGACACCCAATAAAATATACTTTCCATCTCATATATCATTCACCGACGCCAATAGATCGTAGTCATCAGTAGAGTGCGTCATAAACACAATATAAATAAAACAAGTACCGTAGGTCTATATAGCGACGGATATATTGGAGAAGTGGGTGTAACAGATGATGAAAAACCCATTTTTTCTACAAAATGATCGAACTGATTAGGTTGAAATTCGTGAAATATTTTTTTTTTCTGAATGAACGAAGTGATCCAAACTTTGCTCCGTTTTCGGAATAGTTTCCTCTTTGAGTGAAATATTATAATACAGTGTAATATTATTAACAGTTCCATAATACGGACTAATATGCATGGAATTGGCTCGTTGCCGCCGTCCCAGTTGGCCGAATGCGGCACAATCACAGAGGCTAGACAGGCATATGATCGCAGTTTACGATGCTCGATGAACGACTTTTCTTTTCTTTTCAATTTCCTTCTTCTTCTCATCAGCGTGTCGTTTGGCATCAATCATGTACTGCGGGTCCCGGATCGTACGATTTCGCTCTCGACGAGAATAAACAATTTCAACCAACATGCAGTTCAAATAGAACTGGCAAAGTTTCCTCTTCATTTTGGTTTCCCAGAACGCATCATCCTTTGCAATCACTTGGACAAAGAGATCTTTCAGTGTCCACACAACGAAGTAGCAGGAAAGACGCCGAGTTACGTGGAGTTGTCCCTGCACTTGATACATGTAGTCAGATTCGGGCTTCAGTTGTATTGCGCCATCAGCACCACGATGCAGACACGTGACCAGCTTTTTGGTAATAGCTTCTTCGACTGTTGAATCCCTTGCTTTCGAAAAGCATTTCACTTCAACGATGAAATCTTCGCCCACCAGTCCGTCGGGAGATGCACCTAGATAAGGTACCTGGGGATCTATTACCAGACCTGAACTTGTCACAATCACCCCATATTCCTCCGAGAAGCGGGTCAGTGCTTCGGCTTCCTTCTCGATACCTCACTGGGTGTCTCTGTCACCCTTAAATGTGGGATATCGGATGGATTCCACAACAGACGCACACGATGCTGTTGCCCGCATCTTGCATATAGTGGCAAACCGGGAAGCAGTGAGGATCTTCCTTCGGTATAGCTTCCACGTGTCTGACGTGCTCTGGCCACGAGTCTGCTCTTCCAGATCTTTTCTACCTGTAGGTCCCAAGTCCAGGGTCTCGAGGTAGATGTTCTTGGCCATATCAAGATCTTCAGGGCTCTTGTCCGGCTTCGGGTTGGCTGCTTCTTCGCCGTAATCTTCATCGTTTACGGCGAGTACAGCTGCATTTGGCGGCCTCCCATATCGTTGCTCGTTCGTCATGTTTAATCTGCGCTTACGCGACGAGACGATAACATGCTGACGCTTCATTGCGTAAGACTTTGTGAAGAATCCAGGGCTCTTCATCATGATAGTCTTATAGACAACACGATGCAGTTCACCATCAGTGTTGAATGATGTAGCTGCAGCATCACACCGAACGTTGTACGAGTCGCGCTTAGTGTAGTTGACACGCTTGCCTCCAACCTCGCTAGTTTCGAGTTGTAATGCTCGGCGGAGTTGTTGTCTACATCGCGGATCAAACTCGGAGCATTGTGAGCAAGACGTGCAGCAGCGGACCTGACCTCCTGGAATAACCCGGTCAACCTCATATCCGGAACGATGTTCTCCTCGCCTGGCTTTAAAGCACCGTCGCAGAAGTAGGGATCACATTTCTTGTGGTCTCCGAACACATGGTGCGGGCCGTTCACAATATCCTGATGTAATTGCTGGACATTCACGTACTCTGGAGTCGTCTGCGCCTTCCTGTGTTTGATGGCCTTGGTTACCGAGTAATTGAGGCGCTTCAAATTGATTCGTAGACGACTGCGTAGAATAACCGTTCCGAAGTTCTTGTTGATAACAAATTCTCGCATCCTCTTGTTGTAGTTGCGAAGTAGATGGTTTCTACACTCAACTTTTGAGACTGGAAGTTCGGGTCCATAAGGGAGCGCCTCTATCAGTTTTCGGTGCACACTACTGTCACCGTAACCCGACGAGTTCGCCGTATTTCAACCCATGCATGGCAACACTCAGCCGGAAACCCTCGACAATGGCATCCGCTTCCATTGCGGTTGACGAACCGTCCCAATTCTTAGCACACGTGTGATCGGGAATGTTTTGAGCGGGGTTCACCTTTTTGTGGTTGGCACAGAAAGAGCAGTACTTGTTCCGAACGCCTATGTAAAGTACTTTCTTGGTGAAGAAGCCGACAATTACACCCTGAAAGATGACACGAAAGTTAGACACGTTTTGGTACCTACAATGTTCCGAAGGTTTTAGATTGATAAGAACTGATTAATTAGTAGCTTACCACTCCAGATGATGAATTGAAATTCACGCGGTACGACCTCTTGCTCAGGCACCGTCAGCGACTACGGGGATGATTGGTATGCCGTCAACACCAACTCGACCTGCAGCCTTAGCAAGGAGAGTCTCTTCACGTCCAGCCTCCAACATGCTCTCTAGTGCAGCTTCACTCATGGCGTTAGCTACAATCTGGTGGTGTGACTTCCACGTACTCTTAGCCATGAAAGGAATGTCCATGACGGACATCAGCTCTTCGAGCTGGGAGTAGCCACCTCCAGTAGAAACAGTACCAGACACTGCAGCGGTGTTGACGTCCATATACTCTTCAGACTTAGCAGGGTCTTCTGTACTCATGGTAGACTTGAGATTGCACATGGTGCATTTGAATATCACATTGGACTTGAAACCCATGCGGTACTCTGATATTGGCTCCATGTCCAAGAAACTGCATTCGAATGGTACATGTTTGCCCATCAGCTTGGGGTACCTCAAAACATAGGCAAGGTCCACAATACGACGACCGGCCAACTGGAAAATCGGCTTGATGGTGGGGTGCTCAGACTGCACAGCTTCAGCTGCCAATGGCGGGGGATCCACACCGTCGATGAAACTATCCACTGACTGTAGACCCTTGTCGCATCTCGACGTGGACGGACTATAAAAAAACACAATTTCTTTTCGTATTGTAGTTGCACCACTGTAATCCACTTGATAATATCGTAACGAATGGAGATCAGAAAGATCGTGGAGAGTAAAAAAAAAGACATAAAAAAGCACTAATAGTGAAACAAACACTGTATCATCTACGTGTCTCGAAAATAAGTGAATGTATTCAACATACGCAGAATTTGAACCAATGTAGGAATGTATTTCTCTTAGACAGGGCAGGCAGTGTCTTAGATACAAGTATATTTTGAAGTTCTTGAGATGCGGCTATTATCTTGTATCTTGTATCGTTCCAATATTCAAAATGTCAAGTGACATCTACCTGACTGGCTGAGGCTGAATCTCTAGCACAAAATAAGAAATTATTCACAACCGCGTATTAATTATTTCAGTAAATCAAAATTGGTTATTACCTGTCCTCTGTAACTGATCCCTCAGCCTCAACGTCATTGTCAACGAAGCTTTCCGTCGGTGGTAGGTCATCGTCTTCATCACACCTCGACGTAGATTTACTACAAAAAAGAATGACATAAATACGTCGTACTAAGAACATTCCAGGTATACAGAAGTAATTAGAATGGTATATCTATTACAAATATCTAGCATCGTGTGCATATATATATATATATATATATACATACATATATATATATATATATATATATATATATATATATATACATATACATATACATACATATACATACATACATACATACATATATATATATATATATATATATATATATATATATATAGAGAGAGAGAGAGAGAGAGAGAGAGAGAGAGAGAGAGGGAAAGATAGATATGATGAATATAACTTCACGGTAATTTTGCCACGATGTGTAAATCCCGTGATATTGATTTTATTGATTGTTATTTACTAGGAAAACGCCTTATATGCGTTGTGAGATGAGCTTAGAAGTATGGAAATGTAGAATTAAGAACATTTTGTTTGCTCAATGTACATATACAGGCCATGGATCACTTCAAAAGTTACACCTTGGTACCTTGGTTTCTATACAATTATACCAGTGCCTTCTTCATATCCATCACAGATTGTAAACGTTTCAATTTATTGATGACACTTGTTGCTCACATTTAATAGTTTCAATAGTTCAGAACGCATTTCTACGATTTTGGTTGTAAATATCGAATATCTACAAAACCCTTGTCATAGAACCAACCTTTATTGATAATCCACAGAAAACTGCATGCGTTTATCTCTTATCGTTGCATCACAATCCGTAAAGTCGCGAACCTCCGCGAGCCGTTGTAAACTGGTAGGTGTGCTTCAGCCTTAAGAGTAGCTCTCAAAGTGTTATTATAACTTTTTAACCGTTTATACAATAAATCTCGCTCATGAATTTTCACAAGTAATTCAGAAGTCATCCACTCCTTCCTACCTTTCTTTTTAACACCTCTATACGAACCATTGAACACACAACTAGTATAACACTCTTCAAATTTTCCAACAATTTTGTTATACAACACATTGCAATCCGTCTCACCAATGCCGACATCAGACCAATCTATTTCATTTAGTTTCACTTTTAATGCTTTTTCATTATAAATTAATTCACAACATTCAATAACACTTTGTCTTCCCTGGACTTTAAACTCAAAACTCGCTCCTATTAAATATTGGTCTGAGATTTTAGAGGTGTAAATTACAGAATCAATTTCTTTGACATTTGCACGGTTATAAATATGATCTATGCAGGATTTCGTCAAGGATCGTCAATGAAAGAATATGATCAAACGCCAGGCGTGGCTAGCCGGTTTTGAAAGTTTAGCCCCAGATATGGTGTGACAACACCCTCTGACCCAATTATTTGGAAACAGAGTCTGATTATTATTAATAATTATGATCAATTGAAAAATTGTCTCTAAAAATATGGGTCCGATTCAAGCGTTATTTCACAAATGTAATGCTTCACTCCAACAGCTTGTGAGCCCGAGTGGCTTAGCGTTCTACGTCCTCGTAGTGACTACCTCCCGAGTTGCTGATATCAAGTGACATCTTGTTCTCCTCTTCCAGCTCTGATTGCTTCTAGCAGTGAATCCATGCTTACTGAATGTTTGCCATTTCAATGCTGCACCATAACGGCCATATACATAGAGGTATACATGTCTGCCCTCCGGGAGAAGCGCCAACGAGAATCTACATCAGTAGCCCAAACTCTGTTGGTAGACATCTTACTTTGACCAATCATCAGCCTTGTCAGTGTAATCATCTACTTCTTCCGATGGAGATGCCATGTGCGTAACGACTTTGTCACGTAAAGCCGCATAGAATTCTTCGCTCAAGGTAATCCAGTGGGAAACCAACAATTCCCATCGCCTGTAATCTTGACAACTTTTTGAGCTGACTTCAAATATGTCGTTGATAACATGATATGTGATTTGACTAGGGTCGATCCTAGATAATTACATGTTGCCTTCTGCCATGCCCTGGTAACGGGCATGAAAAGAGTTTGAACTTTTGACTCGCCTAGAAATTATGCGTCTTCGTCTACACTATAATCGGTGCAATTGTTTTTGGCATCAATAGTTTCGTCTCCTTCTTCCTCGTTCTTAAAATCAGGAGTCTTCTCCTGATACAGTTTAACGTTGGAAATGATGTAGCTTGATTAACATATTTTGTTCGTTTTGACATTTTTCAGGGTGCATGCATTTTTGAAGAAATTCAATATTTCATACGGCCCTACCCAAGGCGCTTGGCCCCAACCACTCGTGCGATCTTTTCGCTTCATGTTCCTTAGCAGAACTCTGTTGCCTTCGAGAAAAACGTTGTTGGCCGTTCTGTGACGTTAATCGTGTGCTTGTTTCTGTTGCTCCTGCGCTTGTGCAATGCTATACATTGATCGTCCTTCTGCAGCATTTTCACTAACAGAATTCTGGATGAAATATCGTAATACTCTTTTTCGTCGTATGCATATTCTTCAGTGTCATCCATTGAGTGATCGACTCCCAAGTTCTTCAGGTCCATCTGCACCTTTGTTGTCGTGATTTACCGTTATGTCGCTAGGAAGTAATGCTTCCCTAGACGAGTGCTTTACAAATATGTGCGCGAACAGAACACATTGTAACACTGGAGGCCATTGGCTTGGAGAAGACTCTTCTTTATTGTACGATTCTGTCTCTCCACAAGACCACTCGAATGTTCGTCAATCAAACAGGAATACTTAATCACTACAAAATAATGTACAGTACAGAACCGATTTAAAAAGCTTAATTTTGAATATACTTATAGCACGCTTGTGATACAAAGTATATGTTGTTTTGATTTATCACTCAGCCTATTTCTCGCAGTGATGCTTCTTTGTGTTTTTATCAATTCTGCTGGAATCTTCAAGATCCAAATTACTCGTCAAATTTGACTGGAATTTCAAGAATGAACACTAAGGACATGGGTGATTGAAGTTCTCTGCAACTGCGATTTTGATACATCAAGTTCGTGTGAAAAGCATAAATGAATACCGAGTTCAAGGTACGTCGACTGCATTGTTGTCTTGTACCAACTATGTCTAAAATGAGCTATATAAGTATCGTTACAGAAACAGTATGCGTTGTAAAAATAGCGTACGATAAAGAAATGAATAATTATTCCTAATTTCTGACATATATCCACGTAGCATTCTATGTTCGAGTATTGGGCTTTTCCGAATATCCAATATGTAATGTGAAAAAATGAGTGCAGTTTTGAGATTGTCTGAAAATATACCAGATTGAAAGCAAAAGTTAAAAATATGAACAAGTGGTCCACTAATACATGTACAGTACATGCTAATTTTATGGTGTCAGCTTTAATATCGTCAACTCCAGTTGCTGTATTTTCCTTTAATTCTCTCATCATATTCAAAACTTCAGTTTCCTACACTGGACTTAGAAACATGTTAGGATGACTTGAATTTTCTCTTCTATTAGATGGAGGTAATTGTAGCGTGACGTTGTTAGTAGACGACATGTCTCTGTTTAAATCAATTGCTTGCGATCACTCCCTCCCCACATTAGAGAAATAAGCTACACACGACTGAGCAACAACTCGAGGGTCGTGTGCAATCAACGAGCTGTTGATTGTGGATCACAGGCACTTCACCTGCAGGCAACGACACCTCGGAGTTGGTGCGGGATATTTCGTTCACCATGGTGAAGAGCTTTTCCGATCACTTTCAGAGTTATTGATTTTGTTTGAAAAAATATATTTTGGTCCTATATATAAGTTTATTCAGGAAGTTTCTGTATAATTTGTATTTATCACTCGTCAGCATGCAGTCGTACGGATATGTTGTGTTACGTACTACTCCTCCTGTATTGCTGCTAGCTGTGTTCTGATATGCAGTGTTTTGCTAGTAAAGAAGATCTGCCAAAGGACGGCGATTATGTCAAATGATCCGAGTGCATACAATCATTCCATTTTAATACCTGCTCCGGTATTAAAAAAGCGTCTTATGCCAATAAGACTATCGAAAATAAGCTTGTGTGGTGGTGTATCAAGTGTCGCGACGGACAGAAATCAGGTCAGTCTACTCCTACATTTGATACGTCAAAAGCGTTCGACTTGGCTGGTTTGACTCACATATTGTTTGATCACCGTGATAGTTTCAAGACTCTCTGTGAAGACATCAAGAAATTCAAATCGGACGTTTCCGCTGAAATCAAGGATCTCAAATCCACTGTTGCGGTCTTGAAGAAAGATCGACGAACTTACACTTCACCTACAATCACTTGACCAATACGGGCGTGATAAGAACCTCGAGATAATGAACGTAGAAGAGAAGGAAGGTGAGATAGTGGAAGATTTGATTATATCTTTAGCGGACAAACTAGACATTCAATTAGAGGAGTCCGATACAGGGGCTGCGCATCGTTTGTACTGAAAAAATATCAACAAACCGAACCGTATCATTGTGCAATTCTCGAGCCGGAAGAAAAGAGACGAATTTTACTTGAAGAAACGAACTGTTGTTACGACCAAGTAACGCGAGGTCATACATCATCGGGTAGTTGACGAGTTTACATTGATGACAATTTGAATCCGTATGATGAAGAATTATTTGTGAAAGCAAGAATTGAGGCGGGATTCAAGTTTGTTTGGTTGAATCGAGGCAAAATACTAGCAAAGAAGGACGAGGGTGCATCGGTTGTTATCAAGATAAATTCATTTGCTGACCTTCAGAAACTAACCACCTAGTGTTGCAAGTTTTCACGAACGTCGGTGCGTGGTTGTTTACATTACTGTCAGCTGGAGGTCAGTTTGCATGCTATATTTAGATGACGTGAGTACCTTCCAAGATGTGTGTTCTAACTCGTTCATTGATAACATTGATACATGATTCAATTCTTTTCATGGTTTTTCAATTATTCATTTGAATATACGTTCATTAGAAACGAAATGGAACGAATTGAGTTTTATTTTAGAAAAGCAAATAGCAGAAGTCGATATTATTATATCATGTGAAATCAACGTCAAAACTCTAAGAGATATCTATATTGTATTCATTTATTTCCAACTTAGGAAATACCTTAGTTGTTACAGAGGCTTCTATTTCCGGAGGTTGAACGATGAACTAATCTAAAAGTATAACCCAATTAACCCAAGTATAAAAAAGATAGTAGAAAATTGAATTAGTAAAATAAGGATAAGAAAATAAAATGAAATTCATTCATAGTAATAGTGTTGAAAGTAGGACGTTGATCCATTCTATCCATTCGATAGATGGATACAATTCATTCCACGGAAAGAAAAAAGTGGAGGTGATATCCTAATGTATAGTGAATCAAATATTTCTTTCGAGAGAGGTTCTATAATTGGTGATCAGTTTGAAGGTGTAAATGGATTATCAACATATAATAATCTTAAATTAAATATACTAGCAATTCATAGGCCCCCATCAGGAAGTAAAATTCAGCTTGTTCATGAGCTAGAGGAACTACTACAAGATCTGTGTGGCAACGCCGTAATTGTTGGAGATATGAATATTAATCTTTTAGACGTAACTTTTAGACGTTTTGGGAGACATTCATTTTACGACGGTATTCACTTGAATGAAAACGGAAAATACATTTTGAGACTCCATTCTTCATCTCATGTCATCAGAATTCGAGGTTTCGGTACCGAAGCCTTATCATCGGAAGTTTATTATCGAACGGGAACCAACATTTCTTGATAAGTGGCTGGCAGTAGGGGAAAAAAGGAAAGCGAGTACCAACCAGTCAGAATTGGGGAAGGAAATATCATGGATCAAAAATCCACAGAAGCCTAATTTTTTAGAAAAATGGTTGATGAAGGACAAACTCAACGTCTCATACAGCCTTCGACAGAGAATATAGGAGCATTGAATTTGAACATTCAAGAAAGGGACCCGAAAGTGAGTTCGCCAGTATATGCTGACCCACACTCTACTTCTAGTGATTGTTTTACTCTATGTATAGCACACCAGAACGTACAATCTCTAAGAGGCACCGAGTGTCTTGAACCAGAGGTTACCGTCATCGAGGAACAAGTGGACATTCTGTGTGTAACTGAGCATTGGCTTAGTGTCTCAGATCTGCCCTTGTATAATCTGGATGGGTTCCAACAGGCTGCCTTCTACTGCAGATCATCCTCATCGCATGGAGGAGTCGGACGGAATCTTCATAAGAAACTCTATAACTAAATTCATCATTCGCCATGATCTCATGGCTCTCAGCATTGAAAACTACTTCGAAGTATCATCAGTAGAACTCTCAGCAAGAGCTCCCGCATTCGGCCTGATTTTAGTTTCAATATATAAACCACCGAAAGCGTCGTTTGAAACTCTACTTGACGAGCTCCATCTTTTAATGGAAACACTATCAAGTAGTCTCAACAAGAAGAACAGAATAGTAATCACGGGAGATTTCAACGTGGACTTCTCGGCCAAAACAATTGGAGTTAAGAAAGTAACTGACCTACTAGCTCAGTTTGACATGACAATTACAATTAATTCGCCTACTGGGGTTACGAAAACATCATCTACTTGTATTGACAATATATTCACCAATGTGCCAAGTGAGTGTTTCTCATGTGAAGTAAAAAAATTTAATATATCTGACCATTTTGCGCAGGTGATTCTTATCAATGAAATGACCTCGAGAATAAATCCCAAGTCGAATGAGAATGTTAAGAAGAGAGTGTATATGTGTAGTAAAACAAACGTTGATACATTCAATGGAAAACTTGCTGAAGTACAGTGGGATAGTTTAAATGTTTCATCAGATGTAAATAACATGACTGAAGTGTTCATGGACCTGTATAGCAGCTGTTACAGTGAATGTTTTCCAATGCAAACAGTGAAAAGTCAATTTAGAGATAAAGGCTGGATTACCGATGAGGTAAGAAGTATTAGAAAGTCAATCAATGAATTGAATCAGTTTACAAAGTTGAGTGGGATACTCTCTGATCAGGATAAACTGAAGTCATTAAAATTCAGGTACAGAAAATGTATCAGATATGCCAAAAACAGATTTATTGACTTCCAGTTACAAAAGTCCAATAACCCAGGAAAATTATTGTGGAAAATCATAAAGACCTGCAATCAGAACTGCATCAGAAACCAACAATAAAAATGAGGAAGATACATTCCTTAATATAGAATTGGAAAAATGGATTGCAGTTTTCGAAACAGAACTGAATAAAGATAAGTTTAGTATCAAGGTTACCGAACTTTCAAAATTTCTCGCCTCCGCTGTACAGTACTTGCCAGGACCTAAACATCCTGCTACAATTTATTATCAATCCAGAAAAAGTACCAACTTTAAATTGAATGATCGAACTTTCAAAGAATCTTCTAATCCGCAAGAGCTTCCAGAAGGGATCGAGAAAAAATAAGAGAGAAATATATGTACCAAAAAACACAATATTTTTATTACTACCAGAGAAAGAATGAAGTTAAAACTATATTGAATCAAAATAATGGTCAGTGCCACATCAATAATGAAGTATTGCACAAAGAATTTTCGAAAAGATTTTCCAATTCAAACGTCAGCGTATGTGAAAAATATTATTCGAAACTTACATCCGATGAGAGGAGTGGCTTGAACGACACTTTCTCAGGAACGATTTCTAATGAGATCTACGAAGCAGTCCGATCCATTGAAATTGATACCGCTTCAGGTCCAGATAAAGTTCTGATGAGAGTAGTTAAAGCCAAAGAGCAATATCAATCATACCATTAATTGCTACGACTATGGTAAAAACAGGATGTTTCAAGGAAGCACGGACAATACTAATATCTGAAGATGGCGATAAAGAAGATCCAAATAATTGGAGGCTAATCTATATCTTTTCAGTGTTGCGCTGTGTGATTGAAAGAGTCATCGACAAAATTCTGAGAAATCATGTTACCCTCAACGAACATCAAAGAGGATTCACTCAAACACCTGGGACCTACATTAACGTCTCAATAGTGAATGTCATTCTAGGAAAAGCAAAGCGAAGGAAGGAAAATGCCACAATTATCTTCCTAGATATCACAAAGCATTCGACAACATCGGACATGAACATTTGAGATCGACATTAGAATCGTCCGAATTACCACTTGAAATACAGAATTTAATTCTTGAGCTTCAAACAGGAAACATTACTAGAATAGAGGCAAATAACTCAAAAACAAAGCCAATTTCCATCAGTAGAGGCGTGGTGCAAGGAGCTCCCCTCTCTCCATCTCTGTACAATATGGCCACCAATCACATATTAGAGGAACTGACGCAGCACGAGATATCCAGAGAATACGGCTTCAAACTAGTTGATGGTCTGGCCAATCTCACGGTTTTAGGATTCGCTGATGACACCGTGGTGATTGGAAAAGATAGTCAGTCCGCCGAAATTTTACCCAGAATGGTTAAAGCCCGGCTAGAAGAACTGGGTTTACAGCTCAACGTTAAGAAGTCTATGGCAATAGTAATTGAGAAGGGTATTCTCCAGGAAACAGCTGTGAAAATGGACGAAAATATGGTAATAGGAAGTATCAAGAAAGAGGAAACCATAAAATATTCAGGAGTGAACTTCTGTCAGTCTCATATTTGATACAGAAAGAGTGATCAATGATCTCAAGGATCAACTTCAGAAAATCACAACATCACCGCTATTGATGGCCGATCAAAAACTTAATATACTCAATCGATACATATGGCCATGCTTGATGTATCCCCTTCAAAATGCTCCGTACACCCATTTTCCTATGTCTTATCTCGAGAATCTGGATAAATTAATTAGAAGCGCAGTCAAAGAAATACTGTCTCTTCCAGGCGACACACCAAATAGTATGCTATACACGGCTAGAAAAATGAAAGGACTGGCAACTTTCCGCGCCTCCTGGGAAGCCTTCATTCAACACTTTAAGGTTGTGTGATAGGCTATACTCGGTATGTATAGAGTATTACTTTGGAATTTTATATCTCGACAAGTTATGGTCCTATAAGTCTGAAGTTAACGCCAATTATTCACGCATGTTCTCTTTTTGTAATGAAATATTACCTAAGATTGTCAAACTACTTGCTTGGACACACTTCACTCAATTACGTAACAAAATGTAATAAAATCATGTGTGTGGTACTTATTAGGGTGCAAATACGACAAAATAATTGCGTTACAAATCTAAATCCTTCACTATGTGATGGGTATAGATAGTGTCATAGTGTCCGGTCATTTTGCGTAGGGTGCTATTTTTTTAATAATTATGACTTCAATTATTGTACTTTTGGATAATTACTAAACTTCAAATCATATCAACCCAGATTGTGGCGATATCCCACATCATAACGAGGAACTACAGCAAACTAGACACTATAAGCCCCGCCCACATACACATTTGCACAAATTTGACATGTTCTGGTTTGATTCCGATAGACGAGTATTTGTTGATGATATGATTCATTGCTGACATTATATTTCTATTTCTGTTCAGTTTTTTTTTGTTTGTCGGCTTTATTTTCTCATAGAACTTTGTTATTGTGTGAATGCATCGAAACAATTATAGACGCTATTGATTGTTTTTGATATTATCTATGAACGTATTCCGTATTTCACGGGGATTTTAACCAGTATTCCAATTTTTATATTCTATTTGAAAACCTTGACGTATCATTAGAATAATGAATAACCGTATTGGTTTAGAATTATTCATATTTGATACGGGCCCCTAATATCCCGTCATATTTGTGTACCTCTATTATCACGTAATAATATTATCGCAGATCTCAAAAAAGTAAAAGAAGTGAGACGTGACACGCGCCAGTTTTGAATGAATGAATGAATGGATATTTAGGTTTTACGGCGCATCAACGACGAGGTTATGTAGCGCCGGTTTAATATGAAAGGTAATAAACGAATGCACGGTATACATTGGTTCCAACGAGTTTGCAATGCCTTCGAAAACTATGTAGGTAACAATCTAGCGGAATATCAATAAGGGTTTCAAACACATACTAATTTGAAAGAGCAATAGCGATGTTATAAAGGAGGCCCGGTGTTAAAGGCCGGAACCTCTCAGTTCTCACATATGAGAATTATATTTGTTGTAAATTATGTACTAATGAAATACGATAACTAAATAACCACTACGTACTAATAAAACACTGAAAATAGATAACAGCTACGTACTATTCAAAGAGGATAAATAGATAACACATTAAAACGCTGCCCCGGTTTAAAAGGCCGGAACCCCACAGTTGTCACATGTGAGTTATACTTGTTCAAAACTGTGTACTAATGGAATACTAATGACTGAATAACACTATTTATTAATAAAATACTATAACTAAATAACCACTACATACTAATCAAAGAGAATAATGAATAACACATTATAAGGCAGACCCCGGTGTAAAAGGCCGGAATCTGTCAGTTGTCACAAACAAATATATTATCCTAGAACTAGTAACTAAATCACAGTATGCAAAGTACTACTAAATGCTAATATAACGCTTATTACTAAATCACAGGTAAGTATCACAGGTAAGTATCACAGGTAAGTATAACAAGATCTGTTAAATCTTGTCCAAGAGGTTTGCTTGTTTCAGGAACCTAAAAAGCTTGTCGAATAATCTAACGACGTTTGTTAAAAGTTTAGAAAGAGTAGTTTCCATAGAAAGTCGTTGTCTAATGACAGTGTAGTCACTGCATTCTAGTGAAATATGTTTTACGGTTAAAAACTCATTGCAAGTTGAACATCTGGGTATAATCTTTTCAGGGGAAAACAGATAGGCGTGAGTTAAAAGAGTATGCCCTATCCGAAGACGGGCTAGGACAACTTCTTCCCGCCGTGAGCCACGGGTGGACGAATCCCAGGGCTCGACGGTAGGTTTGATTTCTTTCAATTTATTATTAACTTCAGAATCCCACATTTGTTGAAATTGTCTTCAAAAAATATGCTTATAACGTGCCTTCAGGTCATTAAAAGGTACTCTAGGGGAATCAACGCCAGTTTTCTCTGTTGCTTCTTTGGCCAACAAGTCAGCTTCCTCATTACCCTGAATTCCTGCATGTCCAGGTACCCAGCAGAACACTACACTGACATCCTGTGAGGCAAGGGCGGTCAGGAGTGTCTGCACTTCCTGGATCAAGAAATTTTCAGGGTAAATACGGGATATTGCCTGAAGCGCACTCAATGAATCAGAGCAGATTAAAACTCTGCTCTCTCTTCGTTTTTTAATATGCTCTAAAGATTTCAGAATGGCAAACAGTTCGGCGGTGTATACGCTGCACAGTGGGTTCATTTTTATGCGCATAGACACTGTGCTGCTATAGACAGCACAGCCCACTTCGCCATTGAGTTTAGAACCATCCGTGTAATATATGTAAAACCCTCGATGATTGGAGCACAATTCATTAAAAAGTCTTTGGTACATGATATTACTAGTGTCTGCCTTTTTAAGGTTGGCTAGTTGCATCAAACATTGAGGCCTTGGAACTGACCAGGGAGAAGTTCGACTAAAAGACACAGGGTACACATTAGGACGGACAAAGTTTATACTAGTTAAAAAACGGTCTAGTCGGATACCCGCAGGCACCGTTGCCGAAGGTTTCGCATCGTACAGAGGTTGATATCTGGTTTGAGATAACTTCCTCTCGCTGAGTCGTAAACTATGCTACCATAATCTAATTTGGACCTGATTAATGCTCGATACAAGCGAAGCATGGCTGTGCGGTCAGCCCCCCATGATGTGCCTGTTAGATACCGAAGTATGTTCAGTGATTTGAAACATTTAACTCTGAGCTGAGCGATATGCTGCTTCCAATTAGTTTAGTATCAAATAGTAGTCCCAAAAATTTGGTAGATTCTACAAATGGCAGCAGTTCCCCCTTGAGTTTTATTTCGGGGCGCCTGAAGAGCGAATAATGGAATAGAGATACTACCAAGTGTGAAGGGTGGCTTGGGCGAGCATGGGCGTGACTACTTAGAAAAAGGATGTGACGGTGGGGAGGGAAGGTTGTCTCTATTCAAGGTAGCTCCACCTCTAAGTTATGCGTTATTCTGGAACAAGGATTTTTCAATAAGTAGTCCAGATAACTGATTCTAATTTCAAAATGGCGGAATATTCGATCTCGATAAAGTATGCATTAGTCAGTTATTCGCTCTTCCAGACAAGGAATTATCTTTTTAAAAAAAATCCACTACCAGAAGAGCGCATACTGTAACAAGATATAACTTATACAACGTTATATCTAGATCCAATGTTGGGATTTTTTTTCGAAAATGTCTGAAACCGGATCAACGCATAACCTCTACGATTATATCTTGGTCAGTTATTCGCTCTTCCAGACAAGGAATTATCTTTTAAAAAAATCCACTACCAGAAGAGCGCATACTGTAACAAGATATAACTTATACAACGTTATATCTAGATCCAATGTTGGGATTTTTTTTCGAAAATGTCTGAAACCGGATCAACGCATAACCTCTACGATTATATCTTGGTCAGTTATTCGCTCTTCCAGACAAGGAATTATCTTTTTAAAAAAATCCAGTACCAGAAGAGCGCATACTGTAACAAGATATAACTTATACAACGTTATATCTAGATCCAATGTTGGGATTTTTTTTCGAAAATGTCTGAAACCGGATCAACGCATAACCTCTACGATTATATCTTGGTCAGTTATTCGCTCTTCCAGACAAGGAATTATCTTTTTAAAAAAATCCACTACCAGAAGAGCGCATACTGTAACAAGATATAACTTATACAACGTTATATCTAGATCCAATGTTGGGATTTTTTTTCGAAAATGTCTGAAACCGGATCAACGCATAACCTCTACGATTATATCTTGGTCAGTTATTCGCTCTTCCAGACAAGGAATTATCTTTTTAAAAAAATCCAGTACCGGAAGAGCGCATACTGTAACAAGATATAACTTATACAACGTTATATCTAGATCCAATGTTGGGATTTTTTTTCGAAAATGTCTCAAACCAGATCAACGCACACCCTCTACGATTATATCTTGGTCAGTTATTCGCTCTTCCGGACGTGGAATTATTTTTTAAGAAATATCCAATACCAGAAGAGCGCATACTGTAACAAGATATAACTTATACAACATTATATCTAGATCCAATGTAGGGATTTTTTTTCGAGAATGTCTTGAAGCAGATCAACGCACACCCTCTACGATTATATCTTAGTCAGTTATTCGCTCTTCCGGACTTGGATTTTTTTCTTTTAAATATCCAATACCAGAAGAGCGCATACTGTAACAACATATAACTCATACAACGTTATATCTAGATCCAATCTTGGGATTTTTTTTCGAGAATGTCTTGAGGCAGATCAACGCACACCCTCTACGATCATATCTGAGTCAGTTATTCGCTCTTCCGGACTTGGATTTTTTTCTTTCAAATATCCAATAACAGAAGAGCGCATACTGTAACAACATATAACTTATACAACATTATATCAGCTTATCATCAAATATATCTTTCCTCAATCAACGAGTTGAACACTTATGTTTATTTTCAATCACTCCATCTTTTTGTATGGACGTGATTCATAATACTTTGCAGGTTTTCCATCCCATAGCCATTGAAAACAATTTGTACCTATCGCTTCAGAATCATCATGTACCTTAATTATTATTCAACTTACTTACCTACTGTTTCGTGTTTTATGCTCATTTCAGTTCCTTCCTAATATCCATGTTCACAGTACCCTGAAATAAAATTATTTCCAATCTTTTTTTCTACTCTTTCGTGTTATGAAATGAAAAAAAAAATGCAATCTTTTTTCGCCCCTCAAATACTCGTTGAACCAGCGACATACGTGACATGTGTGTTGCCTATCTCTTAGGCTCACCTTTGCCTATTGATCTTCATGTGCTAATGCATCTCCAATACTGATATATCGGTATAGTTGAATTTTTATACAACTCTTGCTCTATTCATTCATTCAATGTTGTCTAGTCAATTCTCTATTCGTTTCACACTGATTATTAATCATTCATCAACTTACAAAATATCTGTAATAACTGAGAGAATACCCGAATTGAGGCGAATTATTGTAATAATGGACGATGATATAAAGTTGTCCTAATGGATAGTATTTCGAAAGCGTGATCATACATGTTTTCAGGAAGATGATTCTTCGAATCATTATAATTTCTATTTTTATGATCAATAATGGGTTCGGTTCTCAAACTTATGATCGATACACAATACAATAATACATTCACACATCAGTTAAAAACTGCTGAGAATGGTCATTTCGTCCCAAATACAACAAATACTCATTCACTCAAGAAGGTGCTCATCTCAATTCTAGTAACTGAACTTCTGGAATACGCTTCATAAATGTTAACACTAATTTTAATGGGATGATCATGAAGTTGAAATTCACTTTTTGAATTACACAAGGTAAAATATGTTTTGAGCGGTGATATTCGGTGTTGAATCAGAAGGTCCGAAAAGTATATTTCGTGAGTTTTTTCCAGTAACGATCTATCTCGTTAACTATCAAGATTAATTACAATTCACAATACAATCATATATTTTGTAAAGTAAGGCAGAAGGTCCAACATCGCTACCTATATTCATTTATTTACAGCTGTAACTAAGCTCAAAATGCTCATGTGGCCGTTCATTATTGATGTTAAAGATCACTAAGAATCAACCGATTCGAAAAATAGCTTTTCTATCAATTGTGCAATAAATAATAACGAATAAAGGGGACTACTCAATCCATGATTTGGCCAAAACGAATGCAAGAAAATCGATCACCTAATAAACATTTTTTTGGGAAAGGGTTGAGAAAAAATCAGACTCAAATTTCAAATCATAACTTTCTTGTATTTCTGTTATAGACCTAGCAAACACATCATTAAACAATATAAATATAACATTCATTTCAATGCGAACACAATAATAATGGTGACATGATGTAATAATATGGTAATAAACCGTGTTGTAGCGAATCTATCCCATTATGTATAGATACCTTGAATTTCGATTAATTTTGAAAATGTTGAAATAAATTGCTCATCGTGAAATCAGATTCAATTTGCTATTTTTCTGATTTTACTATTTTACTTTTACTGATGTTACTGTTTTAGAAAAAACTTGAAAATAAATTATTTGTCAAGCTATTATGTGCCACTGAGAATGAGACCCGTGTGTATAGATCCATTTGAATTAAATGATGAATTTTAAATTTACAATAATCTAATAGATGAAGAAGGTCACCGCGTTCTCTGATTCCTTGGGACCTGAAACAATAAGAATAGCATTCTAAGGCATGGAAGAAACAATAATGAAGTAGAGAATATGTGACTAGCAATGAGACAAGACAGAATACAAGACACCAAGATGCATTGAGGGTTGCGTTGGTTAGCCGTGTTTAGAGGCCGGCGAACCAATGCAACCCTCAATGCATCTTGCAAGACACAAACTGATGTGAAACTTTACAACAAACAAGTACCCATTAAACATTGTAATGTGGCCTACGTAACGTAAATGGAATGAATATGAAGAATTTTATACCAAATTTGATATAGGCCTGGAGCCACAAAATGCCTGAGGTTTATCTGACACGCGAATTGTCACATACTCGGTTCTACATTGCACTGAACACCCAACTATAGGTACTGCTTGGAAAAAGGTAGATTTCAGTTACTTTGTGTTAGACATATTGATGAAACGAGATTTTTACAGCTTTCCTATTTTCCGTATTCATCTAGGTTCAAATGCAGGTCAGGATTTGATGATTGCCGGATCAAACGTAAGTATAGGGCTAGTACGTGATACAAATAATCATTAGCAGAAAAAACATCCCTCTGATTAAATTTTGTGTGTCAATAAATTGATAGGAAAACGTCATACTTTTTGACTCGAGAGGTAATAGAAATAAAAACACATTCCATTTCTATTCTCGATTAGTATGTGTAATATTTAATTTATGAAAAAAAAATCCATTCGAGTAATTCTCTGTTCCCTTTATTTCTGTGCTCGCCTCACAGGTCGCAAGTCAAAATCGCTCCACATGATCTTTTTATGGCATTACACATCTTCTGCAATGATGCAAGTGAGGAAAGTTGAAAATGTTGCTGTCCGAAAAACTGTGATGTTATATAGCTTTCAAAACGTTTGAGGCAGTTTAAGGTTGTTATGGTTACACATGCTATTTGTTCACACCATCTCTGTGTTAAAGGACGACTTCACTTGATAATACAATGCATAGGCCTTCTACTTGAGTTTCTGATAATTGAAGCAATATGAGATAACCACTACAAAGAAAGCATACAACTCATGTTGTAACACAATTTCTCATGTTTATGTTTGTGACCAAAGAGCAGGGTATCTAGATTGGATTGAGTTGAATATCTTCAAGTCGCGTCAACGCGGTGGTTATTTTGCGCACGTAAATTTGAATACGACATTACATTTAAAAAATGTTAGCTCAGAGATAACACAGCGGTGATGAAAAAAGAAATTATCGGGCAGTTATTGTGTCGAAATTACCTTAATTTATGAATATCCTGACGAATACGTCTGTGGCAGCCCTGCACATAGGGCATTGGCCGTCCTGTTGTCTCTCTCGCAGCTGCTCGAAGCAGGCTTCGCAGATTGCGACATGGTGGCAAGGCACGGCCATTCTCGTGCGAGGACGAGCTGTGCAAATCACGCACGCTACGACTAAGGGCAAGTCGACATCGTTATCATCGACAGCCATCACTACTTGCGGGATGAGGGGTTCGACAATAGCGGGATCATCCACGTCTTCATCGCCGTCCATAGGTGCCAGATCCTGGAAGTAACCCATCATCCCACCGACGGCATAACAAGTTCTCTCAAGAAAACGCCTCACGGTATACTCTTGATTAACGAGTTTTCGCTCAGCAGCTTTTATTTGTTGATGATTGCCAATGTAGCATTTTTTAGTCGGTCTCTTGACTTTCAAGTGAGCCACTGCGCGACGATAATCTTCAAGTTCGCGAGATGCGTAGGCCGACAATCGATCTACAAATGATACAGACAAAGACTTTTTAATTCAGGGATTTGAACACATGTCGATACCTAACATGCATAGATATAATCATAGGTTTCGAATATATATTATAAGCTAAGAGTATTTGAAGCAATTATACAACAAAATATTCCATAGTATTGAAAGGATAATGGATACGAAGAATGAGTACAACACATAGAAGAGAATCTTCTGCACTGTGCTGTGGAGGAGTTTCTAACGACACTTCGTTCAAACATATATATATATATATATATTGAATCTATTCATACTGGGCTCAGCGTCGCACTGTATACTGATGACTACGATATATTGGCGTCAGATGGATGATATATGAGATGATGGGATGATGAGATTAAAGGTTGTTTTATTAAGTGTTTTTTTGGATAGCGGGAAGGAGTCGATCGTTTATCCTGCTGTTAAGGAACCATCCAAGTATCAACCTGAACGACACAGAGGGAAACAACGAAAAATCCATCTCAGGATGACCATGGCGGGAATCGAACCCTGGTCTCCAATCAACTCGAAATTTTGCACACGTGTATATATTGAGGTATACATTTTCTATATTGTTGAAAAAATAAACTGATTGTTTATTCATGTTGATTTCACAGCTTCTTAATCCAAATCATGCTCTTAATGCTAATTATCTCTTCTCTAGTACACTCGAACTTAATGTTACCTATGAAGACGAACAGTCCCGGGTGCATTTGGAGCTTGTCCAGCAACACTCTGTGTGAGGCCTCCATGTTGTTATTCGTCCTGTGGACCTGCCCGTAGACGCTGAGGGTGGCCACACCGACTCCGTTTATCCAGGTATCCCTAATGTAGTTCGTCCATTCGGTGTAACCACCCTCAGCGTCCTGCTCGGCAAAGAAAGCTACCACTTCTTCCAGCCCTTCTGCGATCATCTCTGCTGGAAGAAGTGGTAGCGCCATCCCCATCCTGATTCCTTTTTTAAGATTTTCATCGTTAATGGGTGTGAGCCTCAGTTTTTGAGCCTTAGTCCATAGAGCCTATGGAAAAAATGTTTTGTTTTAGTATATATTTCAATATTACGAATATAAAGACCAAGAATATATTTTAAATAATTGTCACATATTGTTCACAGCTATGTTCAGAATCATGCGAACATCTACATGATGTGTGATTTATAATGTAAAGCACATATAGAAACAGTTTCTTAAACATTGAGTCTGTAATTCTGAAAAACACAGAATGAAGCCTGTAATATAGGCCTAGGTCTACTTTCGCTTCATTTGCCCATTCATCGCCGTTCGTCGTTTCGACATGGATTGACTCACCTTGGCATAGTGGAACCAGCATCCCTTTAAATCGGATGTTGGGAACACTTCCCTCACGGCATTCTGGAGGCCCCTCTCAAAGTCAGACATGACTATGGGAGGGTCCTCCATTCCGCCAGGAACCAAATCGTTCTTGACATATTCCATTAATTGTGTGTAAGATGCTTCGGTCTTCCTATTCATTAGGGCGAATACCACTGGAAATGTCTGAAAATAACGCAGAGAATGAAGAAAATTAAAAAAATACCGTCAGCATTTCCATTTGTCATGATCGCTTGATGACAACCGAACTCTGTTAGTCATAACAAGTTGGAATAACATTGAATTACCAATTACAGATTGTTTGAACTTTGGACTGAAGATCAATGTTTGAAAACTATAGAAAAACTGATTAAATAAATATTCCATGAGCTCTGTAGCCCTATGTATCGATTTTCTTAGAATATTATATAAATCATTGTTGTCCTTAAGAACATACAGACAAAATATATATTGAAACTAATATTCGCTACTCATTTTCAAAATGTTGTTAAAACTGAAAAAAAATATATAAACGGGAATATAGGTTGTTTTCAACGACTATACCACACCAATCAAGGTGAGAAGTTTTACTGAATGGCTAATTATACCTTCCTAATGTGTTCTCGTTTGATTTGTGGATATACATGACATAAAATGCCGACTTGTTAATGTTTGAGTGATATATAATCTTTTCTACGGTTATGCAATGAGACAATTGTGGGATAGAAAACAAAACGTTGACCACCGTTACGAAACTATTATTTGATCGTTCATCCACGTGAAATTTGAAAACAAAGAAGTGTTTTTGTTTATTCAGACAATATTCAGGTGAGAGGAGCAGTAATTCAAGCGCAAACTTGATTCAAAATGCAGGGGTGTCTGCCGGATTCATCGTAGGAAGGGAAACAAGCTCACTGTGTCTTATTAATTGACTAGCCAATGGTGTCGCTTCAAACTTGTCAATCACCACTTCCAGACCTATAAGATCGTCAGAAAACGAGACCCCAATTCTCCCAACCTTAACTAATATAAGATGCATGAAATTGAAATCACAGTAAGGTTTAAATGGACAATGCCAAATGAACAAGAGGGGTAATATAGGCCAAACACGTGGATTTATTTTATAGGTCATAGATTATCAAACAAAAGATATGTATATATATATATATATATATATATATATATATATATATATATGAAATATATAAACATATAGGCCTATATGCTATAAATTATGTTATACGAAGTTCTACGCTGCAGTTGAACGTATTTACTTGAATTGTGAAACTGTCATCGGGTGACAACTATACGTTTGGCGGACAAAAGAGGCGGGGAACACGATTGCCTTTGATTTGGTTTCCTTCTCACGATGAATCCATGATCCGAGTCGTTTGTTTTTGCTGATTCAGTAATGATAAAAATACATAAAACAACAGTTGTAACTTCTAAACCCGAAAAACTCAATCAACGCGATAATACGTTTTACATTGTTCGCCATATCTTCATCTTGAGATTGTATACTTACATACTGATCATATGCAGCATGGATACCCAAAAGCTGCATGATGTATGGATGCCTCGGTACCGTCTTGAAGGTGCCATCCGAAAACATTCTATCTGTGTTTCTCAACACTTCGAGCATGGCGTCAGTAGCAAAAACTATGGTTGTACTGTCACCCAACCTCAGTGTAGTCCTATAGAATGTTTGAGGACCTTCCGTAGTTTGTACTCTGCCGTACCTTTGAAAGAAGTCTGGAGTTTCAAACAATGCCCCGAATTCATCCAAAGTTGCCGGCAAAACCGGTAACGTCCGCCGTCTCACTTTGTATAAAGTGGATTCGAAACTGCCAAATCCCACAGTTTCTGCTCCTGCTTGTTGGCTATAAAAGAGGACGAGGAAACATTATTAATAATCAGATGACCGCAAACATATGGAATCAAATCTAATCCGGTCTTTCCCTTTCTGTTTATTTTCGTTAGGCAAAGTAGATCGACATAAATATGTCACCCAGCATTGTTCATTATGCATAATATATGATTACCAAGAATACTTTTTACGATTTTTTCACAGTTGAAAAAAACGATGCCTTGGAAATGGCTGTACCATATAGTTGGAAGTTGAAACGTCTGTGAAGTAGTTTTTTTAATATCTATCTTAGTGAATACATTTTAGTGTTTCGAGTACTATTTCAGATTAATCATAGGCCTACACACGAAAGGAGCACATGAAAGCTGGGAATTCGAACGGTTATAAAACGAGTCGCTTAACCGTGTTGAGTTATTCAAGTATATCTATATATATATATATATATATATATATATATATATATATATATATATATATATATATATATATATATATATATATATATATATATATATATATATATATGATAATTAAACTTCTTGGATACGATCCAATCTCGGGATATGTGGGACATTTTACACACATGTCCCACATATCCCGAGATTGGATCGTATCCAAGAAGTTTAATTATCACATTATTCCTCAAGCCTAGGTGAAGGTAGAAAAGGGTACACAAGGACCTGTGGCAACGTGTAATCGTTACACCTTGGGTGAATCTAAGCCCTCTTTATGGTTAGCCCCGGGAAGTGTTGAAACCACAAATTTGAAACCACTGAGTCCTGGGACACGAGGGACGCCCACTAGTCAGTAGGCGTCGCATCGAATTGATTATATCGGCAATAAATAAAATATGCATTTATATAACTTGATGAATGAGTACCCAACACTCTCCTCTTCCTCTTCCTCAACCAATACTAGTCAATATTAAATATATATCAATTGTATCAATTGATATAAGTTCTACTGATCGAATTGAGTAATTCGGCTATGAATCGAATTCCTGCATTTCTATCACTTGATGAATAGATACCCAACAATACAACTTTAATATTAAAATGCTTGTACAATCAATCAGATGAACATTGATCACAATTTTTGAGGAAGGGAGTTTTGTAACTATTGAGGAGTGGCAATTAAATAGTGAAGGTCTGATGAATATTTTGGACTTGGTTAGAATTGGACTATCACTCACTGTCTTATTTTCTTCTCATTGAGAAAACGACGTAATTTTAAAGAAGTGAGATATTCAAGTATTTAAATTTTTAAATTTACCACCAATAGCGGGAATTTTATTCCCATGATAGGGGGTCGGTAGGTAGCGTACAAATGTTATTGAAGCTATATATCCACCTTGAGATCAAAACAATTACATCACGACCCTCCTGTTTTGTTAATTACCAGGCGCACTGATACGTCGAGCGGTTCCCGCAAGAGCTCAAATACACGCTTCGGTGGCACTGCTCCAAACAAACAGCATCAGGTACTAATTTTAACTAGGAAAATGCATTATGTTTTTCCGTGTCAATGGATAAGCTAATAAGAATAGAATTAAATCACTTCAAACGTTCAGTCAGCAAAGTTGAAAATTTGAATAGAGCTTTCCTTTTTCAATCATCATTCATTCTTAATAATTTCTGTAATAATAAAGAAGGCATTGTTTCAATAGTTCTTGATTAATTGATGACATTTGTTGCATCCATAGCCTTATTTGGGGAGCAATAATTCTGCATCAAGTTCCGATGTTATAGAAAAAAAAATGTTGCTTGGATTTAAATGTTTTAATAGCTTTGAGCGATGTATTAAAAACTTCATTATATATTTTTTTACATCAGAACGACCGATCCGAATTGAATGAAAGTTCGGAATAATGTGTATCATCATAATATTGGAATCTCATAAAAATCGGACCAGTCTGATCTAAGGTGGCGTAACCTAACTGCTAGGGATGGTTTATGATGATTAGGGTTATCAAGCTCAGGTTAGTACCGACACGAAACTGACCTGCTTTAATATGCCCTGACCCAACTGCCTGGGTTAAGCTGTTATGATTAGGGTTATCAATGTCAGGCTAGGACCCACTCGGACCTGACCTGACCTGATCTAACGTAATGTAACCTAACCCTAGATTGGGCTATCATGGTTAGGGTTATCAAGGTCAGGTTAGTACCGACTCTGATCTGACCCGAGCTCATCTAACGCGTTCCAACCTAACTGCCTGGGTGGGCTATCGTTGTTAGGGTTATCAAGGTCAGATAGGGATTGACACGGACCTGACATGACCTTGAGTGACCTGATGTATGTGGTCTAACCTGACTGCCCGGGTTGAGCAATCATGGTTAGGTCATTCAAGTCAGGTGACTCTACAGTAGGGTACAGTCGAGGGGTGAACAAGTTTATTTTTAGAATACTTGATTATTTTGATTCTCGTTATGTTTTTTATTCTTGTGACATTTTTTGATTCGCGTCATTTTTTTCGATTCGATTTTTTTTATTATTATTCGCTTGATTCTGTATAATTCGCGTGATTTCTTTGGTTCTCTTGATTGACACGAATGATCACATGGTCGAATAATTTGGTCACGAATGTCAAAATGTTTTCGAGCCACACTACTTTACTTCTGATTGTATTATAACATTCGATATAACTTTATGTTCGATTTTTTAATAGACTTTATTTTATGAACAAAAAATTGAAGACCTGAATTGAGCAGGCACCCCCAGGCTTTTGCCTTGCCAGCTTGTGCCTAATTTCGAGACTGGCCCTGAATTCTGCAAAGGAATGGACCTAGACTTGCATAAGGCACAGATCTGCACAACAAAACAGTAAACATGATATGGTTATTCACTAGTGGTTGCAGTTCATGCTAGGCTTTGTATCAAAAGGGAAACGATCGATACAATTTAATCGAACTAGATAAAACAACAATACTTAACAAAGCCGCCCCGGTGGCTAAGTCAATTATCGCTGGCGGTAGTAACTGTAGTCACCGTTGGGCATGGGTTTGAGTCCTGCATAAGGCATGGGTTTTTGTAAACGTCCTTTCACCTATCATCACTTCATCATTACATTATCATCCGCTCATTCGTACCCCCGTATAACCTAGCTGTTGATGGGGTCGTACACTACATCGTGATTCGAAGGTTGGACCATTAAGTATGCACTTCACTCTTTCACCGGTAAAATTCAAAACCGCCAGCCAAATGTCTAGTAAACATTTCCACCCGGTGGATGTGGGCACTGCCTCGTGGATTTATTATTCAAAATTGAATGTAATATTTTAGAAATCAAATTTGAATCAGATTTAATATAGATAAATGTATATATGGATACATGTTTTGAATCGTGCATATAATTATATTTCTGTTTGACTGATTTAGGTCAATAAAAATACATTTATAAACATGAATCGTCGATTTTACTAATCTTTTCTAAGATAACCTGTCAGTTGCTATATCGACACGCAAGTCCTTGTCGTGAAATCCCTGACAAAATGCTAGTAGAGGTGCCGTGTAGAATCATGGCACCTCCACCCTGATGATTCATACACCCGATATTACTACATGTTGTTAGTCTTATTGCAGTATAGTACAAGAGATAAATATTTTTCCATCAAACAAGGTATCCAATACAAGTTATTGCCTATCACTGAACTCCGAATTGTTTCTTGTATCTAATCTATGAGTGGTGATAAGAAACTCAGCTATTTCGTATCATTTTCTCTTAGAAATAGTGAACCCATTTCTCAGAAAATGATTGATTATCGAATGATTGCCAAATGATTGATCTACTCTCACAATGAATACTTTTTTTTTTTTTTTTTAATAACATCGAAACTTGATACAAAATCATTGTTCCCCTATTAAGACTAAGGATGAGAGTAGGATCGTTTGGACGGGGCACCACAAGGGCGATCTTACCACCCCATTTTATTATTATTTTAAATTGAAGCAATGAACTTTGACACCAGGTCTACGCTGTCTGTGACCACACATCTTCGCCGCAGATAGAAGTCTTCAGTTGTCGAAAGTGTATAAATACACAATATTTCATTTTTCCGAATAACTGTTCATACAGATTTTATCAAATTGTCAATAACGTATTACTCAGAATGCACGTCGAACGATTTTTCACTCAAAAAGTCTCAAGTATTTCATACAATTTTTCAACTGAATGATTTTCTATTTTTTCTCTCAAATACTAACAAGAAATACCGTATATGAAAGAGAGAGATGTGAGGTGAAAGTTCTACGTCAACGGGTTATCAATGTTGGTATTGGAGCTAATAAATAGTATGAGAAATAGAATTTGGCACACATACATTTTACAGAAACGAGCGAATATAAAAGCAAATATATTTTATCAGACTTACATTTCGCTCTCCTCGTCAAAGATTCTTCTGATGGAATCAACCCCCCCGGCTTCGGCTCGTCGCTTGCACGCCGATTTAAATTGGTTGCGCGACTCCTTCAAGAGATCCGGACGATGGTTGTGTTGTAATTCATCCGAGATGACCAATTCTCTCGGAATACCAGGGCGAATTATTCCTCTGACTGCACACTTAGTACACTTCACATACTGGGTACCATCAGCTTTTGTATTGTTTCTTCGAAAAAAAAACCCATCCCCAATGTGGTAAAGTATGGAACCTACACGGTCCCCCGGCACTTCTCTCAAGAGGCGATCCATCTCAAATATAAATATAAATAGGAATACGGAAAACAGTCGCAATAGAATAGGAATACAGAGAACTTCTATTTGGTAACTATAAAAGATAATTATATAACTATGGTACTATACTATGGTAACTATGAAAAATAGACGAAATATGAAGAGAATACGACAGATGACTATTTGGGTTTGACGGTGCACAAAGAAGTGATACGTGAGAAGTGAAGAAACAAAGTACCACCCCCTCGACTACCCCTCATTTGGTACATCACCCCCTCATTTTACCTACTAATCAAACGTCATAACTTACCTCGAGGAATGTCTAGTCAGGCGAGGAGGATATACATTTTGAGTATTGTGCGGGAAAGAGAGGGGGGGTGGTGGTGGAAGGGGGGGACTTGAATATAGCGGCAAGTGATTGCTGACAATTTCTTCGAATTCAAATTGTGATGCTGATTCAGCTGTAGGCCTATCGCGTATCTTACCAATATCGGTATATATTATTTTATTTGTTTTTATTTATTATATTGGTATTGACGAAGCACTGCAAGACCTTTTGGCGTCCTGTTGAACCCATTCACATGATGGGACGATGAGATGAAAGTTTCTTAGTCAATTAAAGCCACAGTGGGAAGGAAGCGGTCGTGGCCGATACGGTAGCCTGGTAGGACCCATCCCGGCACGAGAGAATTATTCTACAAGATTTTTTTCAAAAGGGACTAGAGGTGACCAATGGGCGTGCCAATGTTTGTGACGTCCGTCGTGACTCAGTTGCCGACCCGGGGTACGATAATATAATAAAGAAACAGTGACTGACATAAAAATATGTTCCTGTGGCACTACTGTTGGCGTAGCTGCCTTACGTGCTCGGGGTCCATTTATCGATTTCTGACGCACTATTTAAATATATATATATATATATATATATATATATATATATATATATATATATATATATATATATATATATATATATATATATATATATATATATATATATATATATATATATATATATATATATATATATATATATATATATATATATATATATATATATATATATCAAATGAGTATTTATTTATATTGGGTTTGATGACGTACTGTACTGATGACTAAGATCTATTGGCGTCTGTGAATGACATATAATATGATGAGATGAAAGGATATTTTATTAGGTGTTTTCGGATAGTGGGAAGGAGTCGGTAATGGGCTGTTGTTAAGGACCCATCCCATTATTGATCTGAACGACAGAGGTAAATCACGAACAACAACAAGATTGATCGACCATGGCGGGAATCGAACCCCGAGCTCTTGAATGACGGTTCAGTGTATCAACCACTCGACCACTCGTCTCAGTAATATTAAATGTTGTCTCGATCGCGGATTATCTTCTTTTTTTATGGATTTGACGAAAGAAACAAAAATGTCTACAGTGTTAAGATGTTCAACTATTGTTTTTAGTTCCACTTAAACATTGACTAAATATATAAGCAAGAGCCGAGTAGTAAAATAATCAGTTATTGAATGAACATCGAACAGCTTCATTCCATTCAGATTCACTTTGAATCTTTCTGAACTTGCATTACGTTACGCATTCCGTCTATAACCAAAATCTAAAAGGTAGCGATGTTTTCGTTGAAGTATATTGTTTTACCAGGATAAATTATAGTTGTAAGCAAAAACACAAAATTGTGAACTACAGTTTCTTCATCAATTCACATTTGACTGATTCGCTGCCATGATAGCACAGGTAGTTGACATGCAGGTGACTGTTGAGCTTTCCGAAAGTAATACACTTGACTTGGCTAACTTGATAACTTATATAATATACTGCTCTTGCAAGCTCATGATGCAAGGTCCAGAAATGTACTATATAAAAAAAAGTTTTCACGAAAGTCGAGTAACAATAGGTAAAACGCCTCGAAAAAAAATCTTTCTATCTACATCTAAGCTTGGATGAAAGATAGGATCGTTCGGACGGAGCACCACAAGGGCGATCTTACCTTCCAAGGAATAGTCAGAAATAGGACAATAATTTCAAGGCTAGATAATCAATTCAAACATTCTAAGTCGGGACATCAAATCTTGGAACTTCCCTCAGTTCGAAAAGGTATCATTAAAAAATATTTTCTTCTTGGATATTATGATCCATCACAAAAATGTTTCCAAGAAATGTTGTATCTGAAAAAATTGGAAGACATTCCTAATGAATATGAGTATTGCTGTGCTGTTTTCGCTATGGGGGGGGGGGGCACAGTGTACGTATAGAGTGTAGGTAGGCCTACAATGTCTTTGATGTTCGACATCTTTGTTAGCAGATTACAAATTCTTTTGTGAGCAGGACAGAAAATGAACTTAAAAGCCACATGACACTCAGTACATATCCTGTCGAACACAGGTAGCACAAAGCGTTGTTTCACCTAGTGATGTACTTCACGTGAGATAAGGCTCAAAACACCCGTGTATTAGTGCTATGATATAGCGGAGACGATCAATCGGAACTTCACCTCTCGTTGACACAAGTTATGGCCTACACTCGAGTTGAAAGCTGGCACCCGCGCGCTAATGGAGGGAAGGACGCGTGGTCGTATTCTTGTCGTATTTCCTTCATATTTCCTTCATTAGAATAGACTACGAAATAAAACAACCGGAATGGAAAGATTGATTTTCAACTTGAATGCCGTCGAAACATCAACTTGATATAACTTTTTGGAAGAATTCAATTTCATTCTTATTACCTCATCTAGGATGCTGGGATACCCCCAAAACCCACGTGTTCTTTATTCACTTATAACAAGCATGATGATTAAGATGATTGAACTTCATTAAAAACTTCACTAAAAATATAAAACATATTATTGAGTTAGAGCTTTTAATTAAGAATGCCCTTCATCTTTCTACTGATTCCCTATCCTATAGTAATTAAAATTGCAAATTAATTGTGTTGGTAAAATACAGGTCTTAAGTCTAGTTTTTGAGAATTTAAATTAAATGATAAATGTTTATAAAATGGCAAAAGCAGAGATGTTACGAAACTTAAAATCCGAATTCAAAATTGATAGAGAAATATCAAATAATTATCTGATGGTTTCAATACAGAACATTTTCCCAACATGACCCGCGATTTAATTTAAGTCTGTGGACTTTTTAATAATTATATCCATATACTACTGGTAACCTTCTGTGGCGTTTTTTCCTTTCCCTTTTATGGCGTTTTTGTTAAAAGGGTCACATTTCATTTTTTCTCCTCAAAATGGCTGACCTGGAAAAATTAAATGATAGACAATTGCGTTTTACATATCCCGTACACATTTTTTATTTTTATTTTTATTCTAATAAGCCTTTGATCATGTAAAATTGGCCGTCGCCCAAGTGTCCGTATACCCATCCATCAACGCGGAAACGCATTACGCGTTTTCCTAGTATTGAAAATGATAAAGCCCATATAATTAAGCCATGCTTGTGTGTGAGAAAATAGCTATCGGAAAAATACATAAATGATCACAAGATGGGGTAAATAAGAAGTGACACAAATATAATGAATAATACAGATATAATTATTCTTCAAGATCAACTGAATAATAATGAAAGTGACATTTAGAAAATAATAATGATAAGTAACTAATTGATGAAGAAATTAACATGTATAATTATGACTTCATACAAATCGTGAACATTTGTGCAGCATGACCGTTTGCAAGTGGAATAAGATTGATCCATATAGGTCTGAATAAATGTTATAAAGAAGTTTTAAAGAATTAGTTGATACAATATGGAATTTCTAAAATTAGTTTCAAATTGGTTGCCTTATGTAAGGTCTACATGATGAACATGAATTATTCTTTCATTCATTGATTTTTCATCTTTAAAAAAACGCTCATTTTTCATTTTTTAATTTCATGTCAATTATCATTTAACCTATTGAATTGATTTAGGTTGATAATACAGTTCATTATTACTCATTATAGCATTGTCAATCACAGTGTGTGTTTTAGTTTTTCATCTATTTAAACCACAGATAAGGCAGATATGGCTTAGTTTAAATCGTATTACGTTGAATCGTTCAAACTAATTTGTGACAATAATGATGAAAAATAAAAATAAAGTGCCATATAAGCCTACATATCTTCATTTCAAGCTAGATACGAATGGCCAATGGCCATGCAGGTGAGCTTTTGTATGTTTTCTCATTGTGTAGGAAATCGTCAAGCTATTCTTTGCTCACGTGAGTAGATCACGTTTCAAGATCTTTTCTTTTCCATCACAACCTAATGACAGTCAACCTGTCACTAGAAATTAGATTAAAGATACGGTAACTGTATTCAATTTCTAAATCTCACTCCTCTACAAGCAAAGGCACTTGATTGATAACTAAATATCCCATCATTGGTTTGAAACGACGTATATAGACCCCACTGAAAGTGAAATGTGATTTCTATAGAAGTTTATGGTTTTATATGTATTTCTTTATCAGATGAGCGTAGCGAAGATTTTCACTCAAGCCTTACGGAGCTTTGTCTGTGCGTTTTTTTTTTTTTTTGTTTGTTTGTAAACACTGCACAGGTCGCAGGGTTTGACCGATCAACATTAAACTTTTTTTTCATATGCAAACTTATCCAACTTAGAACTGTATAGTTTTGAGGTCTTATCGGTTGGACCATTTTTGAGAAACATCATTTAGAAGTTTCTAAAACCCCCATAAGATTTGGCTGGGCGGAAAAAAAATGGAAAAAAAATCTCTCCAGTACGATTCAAATTTTCCACAAATGTGAACACAAAAATAATATACATGGATAAAAATTTGGTTTGATATTCGGACCAGCCGTTTTGGAGAAAATAACATAATAAATGTATTTTATTCATCGAAAAGATAGAAATATTAGTTGAAAAATGTTGCATTGTCGAAGTCACGGCTTCCTAGATTCATTGACATTGGATGAAATTCATTTCAAATGATCAAGGTTTGTAGAGTTTTCGATTATACTTTACATAGACATCTCGCTCATCGTACAACGCACATCCTGCGTTTGCCTAGTTTAAAATGAACTTCATCCGAATGTCAACGAATCTAGGAAGCCTTGAATATGACAATGCAACATTTTTCAACTAATATTTCCATCTTTTTGATTGGTAAAATACATTTATTATATTATTTTCTTTCAAACGGCTGGTCCGAATTACAAACCAAATTTTTATTCATGTATATTATTCTTGTGTTCACATTTGAGGAAAATTTGAATCATATTGAAGAGATTTTATTGTTCAATTTTTTCCGCTCAGCCAAATCTTATGGGGTTTTTAGAAACTTCTACATGGTGTTTCTAAAAAATGGTTCAACCGATTTGACCTCAAAACTATAGGGTTCTAAGTTGAATAAGTTTGCATATAAAAAAAGTTTCATGTCGATCGGTCAAACCCTGCGACCTGTACAGTGCTTACAAAAAAAAAAAAAAAAAACACAGACAAAGATCCGTAAGAGTTGAGTGGAAATCTTCGCTACGCTCATCTAATTATTGGTTCAATACAACCGGAGCTCTGGTTGATAGTTGTGCATGAAACAACCAGAGAATCTTGCAGTCAGAATCAAATCCAAGTCAAACGAAAGTGTATAATATCGTTTTCAATGCTGTTTAGCGAACCTACCAACAGCTAGGTTATACGGGGACGGGGGTACGAATGAGCAGGTGATGATAGTGGAGCGATGAAGTCATGATAGTGGAAGGATGTTAACAAAGCCCATGCCATATGAGGGACTAGAACCCACGCTCGAACTGAGTTGAGTTTCTGATGCAGTGTGTTAGTTGACTGAGCCACCTACATTTTCTTCCACATTGAAGTCCCTTTTAATTATTAGTATGGGATGAACCTGCTAAAAAATATAGCAGTAAACGGGATTCTATTAGATATAGGCCTACCATCATGCGAGTATTCATCTGCTTCTTGACACTTCGTCACATGCTGCAGGAAGCGTCGGTGGCGTCGCGACGCTTTGTCATTGATTGATATATAACCGAGCGTATAATGTTCGAACAGCCGAACGGATAATTGTAATTCACATTAATTGTATAGATGATGAATGAGCAATCTTTTGAGTATTTCAATTGATTGTTTATCGTGATTCCGACAACCGATCGACAAAAACCGATTGATACATTATTTGTTTCATGTTTAAGGGTTCTAGTTTTAAAAAAGGTAAGACTTTGGGGTATACAAGTTGACTCTCTATGAGAGGGAAAATGTATATGTGTGTGGATAGATATCAGGCATATTATGCAAACCTTTGGTAATTATATGACTGAGCTCAATAGCTTTTGAGATGATGAAATGAAATGTACGTGACAATATTATTTCATATTTCCAGAAGCTATTAAGCCCAGTTATAATTACCGAACATTTGCATAATATGCCTGATATATATCCACACATTTGCATTTCTCTCTTATAGAGAGTTAACTTGGCCAACACTTTATCTAATTTCTTTTGAATTCCAAAGATTTGTAATAGCAAGGGCTTGGCTCCCTGTTTTTACAAGTTTTTGTTTTGGTGGGGATATCACGGATTCTTGTGCTTAATATTTGCTAAAGAATACTAATGGACAAGTTTTCAAATTTGATTAATAGAGGAGTTTTCAAATATAATCTATAAACACATATCATTCTAATGAAATCTTGATTGATAGGTGAGCGCAGGTATATAGCGTAGACTCAATTAATACACTTTATTTATTAATTAAATCGCTCTCACGCTATTGTGTATCTAGAGTTCACCTGAGATTACTTTCAAAAACAAAACAGTTCTTACCAAACCTCAATAGGCAGTTAACCCTAATGTCCGCTGTAGAATAATTTGATCTGATACATATTTATATATATATTTAGGACTATATATATTTCAATGTGTTGATTCTGACGCCTCACTTTGTGATGACTTTTAATCGGAGTTGACTCTCCAGGTACTTTCATTTAAAATTGGGTACATTCTACATTCTACTGTAAAGTCCTTTGAACGAAAATGAAAAAAAACATAAATAATAATAAATAAAGCCTTATGTCTGCTGTAGAATTAGTTCAATTTATTGTGTGTAGATTACTTGGTGTATTCCTTCACTGCCTATTCGCCTCATGTCTAATACCTGTTTATTCCCCTACTGCATACGATCTGGCCCGTAGTGCCTAAAATGGTTAAGCCAACTCAAGTGTTCCCCTCCGTACTGCCCAATGAAATATTCTTTGTTTTGAAACGGTATTTTTAATATTGTCTGACACCCTGTATTTATTCACGGGCTCGAAATGAAATTCAAAAATTCAAAATACACACGGTTCACAAATTCGAATTGAGATTTATCTGAAAAAGTATATTTTTTTTTTCGAAATTCGGACCAGTCGTTTCAAAGAAAATAATATAATAAATGTATTTCATCCATCGAAAAGATAGAAATATTAGTTGAAAAATGTTGCATTGTCAAATTCACAACTTCCTAGATTCATTGGCATCGGATGAAGTTCATTTCAAATGATCAAGGTTTGTAGAGTTTTCGATTATACTTTATATAGACATCTCGCTCATCGTACAACGCACATCCTGCGTTTGCCTAGTCTATACATAAAACGAATGAGATTTTAAATTGATTCAAGTATAAGGTAGTCGAAACTCTTTTAGATATCAAGAATGTACTGAAAAATGTGGTATGTGAATATGATGAAGAAAATAAAAATGATGACTTTTTCTTTTCAAACCGAATCAGTTATCAATTCAAGGCGGCCCCAGACAACATGGGGAAAAAAGTTCCACCAGGGTTATTAATTTTAAAATGTTGTGAATGTTCATCATGAATCTACCGTATTTTAGAAGGTACTTCTCTGAATGTTGTGCAGCAAGTTCACAACAATACGTTCATGTGAAAAGCAACGACGACAATTTATGCTTTAGTTGACACTGAAAATTGTAACAAAACATACATCTCACGTTAGGGCCTACATACACCACTTGATTATTTCTTGAGATATTTTATCGTGTGTGGTATCGATGTGCTCGTAAAACAACTGGCTTCGGGCTAAACTGAAAATAAACAGTTCAACCTATGTGTTGGCACACAAGACCGGGGACTTGTACACATTTTTTTTTCGTAAATCGAGGTAATTCGGAAACTATTCATTCGTATCAAAACAGTTGGAGGTAGGCCTATGCTGATGAAATTATTCTTAGCTGATAGAAAAAAAATACCCAACCATTGTTTCAATTTTTATCCCATTGCTAAGTATACTGGTTTTCGTGTATGTAAAAGCTTAACGTATTTTTAAACTAGTTTTTCAAAAGTTCATCGGAGTTTTGAAAAAAAAAAAAAAATATATGCAATATTCAATATACTATTTCAACTTTGATGCATCAATGAATAACGGAATATGTCGTACATTTTTGTGGGTGGGTGCCCCTTAAGATACGAAAGGCGAGTGGGAAGAACACAACAGAGACAGCATCACGATGAGCGAGTTTCTGCTCAAGCTGCTTGCCTAGATGATTATTCATCTATATAATCTATACAGTATTTTCAGATAAAAGTTAAGAATTTACAATGTTTGCAATACGATGATCCAATATAGAATAAATTTCATTTGCAGTGTGAAAAAAGGGATTTCCGTAGTTTTGCTCTAACCCACAGGTAAAACAATATGGGCCACGACCGCTTTCTTTCCACTGCCCCACAATTAACAGAAAACTTGAGGCTTCAAATATACCATTTTCAAATTAGTCATTCATCTGAAATGATCACGATATCATCATCTCATCATCATTAATCAATCACTGAACGCCAATATATCTTAGTTATCGGTACATTGAGTCGTTACCCGAATGTGGATAAATAAATCATAATATTAGCAAAACAATTACACATTTGATTGGTTTTTAGTTGGATTTCATAGGTGGTTTTGCTTCTCAATGTTCATCCATTCCTAAAAACATTCAATTTTCAATATCTGGAATACATTTTGCTTTCAAATATTCCGTACAATGATGACGCAATGTTAGTCACCGGGTTTGGAGTGAGATTTCTGCTCATATTTGTTGATGATAACACTCTCTGAACTTAACTCTCTCTAACTCTTTCTCAAGTACGGGAAAAATGGCAGGCGATAGGAGAATAAAAAGGAGAAAAGGTATACTATAGCACTTGAAGGCAGTAGGGGAAACGGCATTGGAGAAATGAACCAGATTACTCAGGGAGTTATAATAGATTTTCCAAAAACTTCACATAACAAAAGAAATTAATGATAAGCCGGAGAATACGTTACCTAAATATGATTGTCAGTATTATTATGCCACTATACGACAAAATGACACATCCGAATAGACCAACTTACACTTTCTACCCCCAAACAGCCATCAGCTTGTGGACCGAAGCACTTTGAGGGCTCTTCTTCTCCCAAATGACACTTATTGACCGAACAATACAAACTACAGAAACATGAATCCCACAAGATAGGCAACACACATGTCACGTATGTCGCTAGTTCAACGAGTATTTGAGGGGCGAAAAAAGATTGCATTTTTTTTTTTCATTTCATAACACGAAAGAGTAGAAAAAAAGATTGGAAATAATTTTATTTCAGGGTACTGTGAACATGGATATTAGGAAGGAACTGAAATGAGCATAAAACACGAAACAGTAGGTAAGTAAGTTGAATAATAATTAAGGTACATGATGATTCTGAAGCGATAGGTACAAATTGTTTTCAATGGCTATGGGATGGAAAACCTGCAAAGTATTATGAATCACGTCCATACAAAAAGATGGAGTGATTGAAAATAAACATAAGTGTTCAACTCGTTGATTGAGGAAAGATATATTTGATGATAAGCTGATATAATGTTGTATAAGTTATATGTTGTTACAGTATGCGCTCTTCTGTTATTGGATATTTGAAAGAAAAAAATCCAAGTCCGGAAGAGCGAATAACTGACTCAGATATGATCGTAGAGGGTGTGCGTTGATCTGCCTCAAGACATTCTCGAAAAAAAATCCCAAGATTGGATCTAGATATAACGTTGTATGAGTTATATGTTGTTACAGTATGCGCTCTTCTGGTATTGGATATTTAAAAGAAAAAAATCCAAGTCCGGAAGAGCGAATAACTGACTCAGATATGATCGTAGAGGGTGTGCGTTGATCTGCCTCAAGACATTCTCGGAAAAAAATCCCAAGATTGGATCTAGATATAACGTTGTATGAGTTATATGTTGTTACAGTATGCGCTCTTCTGGTATTGGATATTTAAAAGAAAAAAATCCAAGTCCGGAAGAGCGAATAACTGACTAAGATATAATCGTAGAGGGTGTGCGTTGATCTGCTTCAAGACATTCTCGAAAAAAAATCCCTACATTGGATCTAGATATAATGTTGTATAAGTTATATCTTGTTACAGTATGCGCTCTTCTGGTATTGGATATTTCTTAAAAAATAATTCCACGTCCGGAAGAGCGAATAACTGACCAAGATATAATCGTGGAGGGTGTGCGTTGATCTGGTTTGAGACATTTTCGAAAAAAAATCCCAACATTGGATCTAGATATAACGTTGTATAAGTTATATCTTGTTACAGTATGCGCTCTTCCGGTACTGGATTTTTTTAAAAAGATAATTCCTTGTCTGGAAGAGCGAATAACTGACCAAGATATAATCGTGGAGGGTGTGCGTTGATCTGGTTTAAGACATTTTCGAAAAAAAATCCCAACATTGGATCTAGATATAACGTTGTATAAGTTATATCTTGTTACAGTATGCGCTCTTCTGGTAGTGGATTTTTTCAAAAAGATAATTCCTTGTCTGGAAGAGCGAATAACTGATCAAGATATAATCGTAGAGGTTATGCGTTGATCCGGTTTCAGACATTTTCGAAAAAAAATCCCAACATTGGATCTAGATATAACGTTGTATAAGTTATATCTTGTTACAGTATGCGCTCTTCTGGTAGTGGATTTTTTCAAAAAGATAATTCCTTGTCTGGAAGAGCGAATAACTGACCAAGATATAATCGTAGAGGTTATGCGTTGATCCGGTTTCAGACATTTTCGAAAAAAAATCCCAACATTGGATCTAGATATAACGTTGTATAAGTTATATCTTGTTACAGTATGCGCTCTTCTGGTAGTGGATTTGTTTAAAAAGATAATTCCTTGTCTGGAAGAGCGAATAACTGACCAAGATATAATCGTAGAGGTTATGCGTTGATCCGGTTTCAGACATTTTCGAAAAAAAATCCCAACATTGGATCTAGATATAACGTTGTATAAGTTATATCTTGTTACAGTATGCGCTCTTCTGGTAGTGGATTTTTTTTAAAAGATAATTCCTTGTCTGGAAGAGCGAATAACTGACCAAGATATAATCGTAGAGGTTATGCGTTGATCCGGTTTCAGACATTTTCGAAAAAAAATCCCAACATTGGATCTAGATATAACGTTGTATAAGTTATATCTTGTTACAGTATGCGCTCTTCTGGTAGTGGATTTTTTTTAAAAGATAATTCCTTGTCTGGAAGAGCGAATAACTGACTAATGCATACTTTATCGAAATCGAATATTCCGCCATTTTGAAATTAGAATCAGTTATCTGGACTACTTATTGAAAAATCCTTGTCCCAGAATAACGCATAACTTAGAGGTGGAGCTACCTTGAATTAAGACAACCTTCCCTCCCCACCGTCACATCCTTTTTCTGAGTAGTCACGCCCATGCTCGCCCAAACCACCCTTCACACTTGGTAGTATCTCTATTCCATTATGCGCTCTTCAGCGCCCCCTTTATTTCTGGATCCGGGTGAAGACCTCTTATGCGGTGAAAGTGCATGCAAACGGTTTTTGTGGATGAAAATTTAAACCCAGTGTTGTCTGCCCATTTTCCTAGCTTGTTCATCGTCATTTGTATTTGTCGAGATGCCATTGAAATGTTGGTAGATTTTGCGAAAATGGCAAGATCATCGACGAATAAAGAAGATGAGTGTGGTGGATTGATACAATCTACAATGTCGTTTATAGCTATAGCGAAAAGGGTTACACTTAAAACTGAGCGTTGGGGAACTCCAATATCTTGTGGGAAGGAATTTGATAAAATATTGCCGACACGAACTTTGAATTGTCTATCTTTCATGAAATTGGAAATAAAACTCGAAATGTGTCCTTTCAAACCCCATTTATGGAGAGTTTTTTAAATATTAAAACGCCAGGTAGTGTCGTAGGCCTTCTCTAGGTCGAAGAATACAGCTATTACTTCTTGCTTCGTAAGGAAGGCATCCTGGAGAAAACTCTCTATTCTAATTAGGTGATCATTTGTACTTCTATTTCTTCTGAACCTAGACTGGACATTGCAAATGAGGTTTCTCTCTTCCAACCACCAACTGAGGCGGTTATTCAGCATCCTCTCAAAAACTTTACATAAGCAGCTGGTCAGAGAGATAGGTCTATAGCTAGCTGGCAGTTTCTTATCCTTTCCTGGTTTTAAAATAGGGATTGTAATGACATTTCTCCATGTTTCAGGGAAAGTGTCGGTGCTCCAGAGAAGATTGAGAGTTGATAAAAGACAGTCCATTGCTGCTGAAGATAGGTGTTTTAAAAACTGGTTGTGAACAATATCTTCTCCTGGCGCTGTATTGCTTGATCTTTCTATCGCATTCTCTAGCTCCCATCGAGTAAACAGCACGTTGTAGTCTTCATTATTCGCGGATTGGAAGTTAAGTTGTTGTTTTTCTGCTTGAAGTTTTACTGCCTGAAACGGTGCTGAGTACTGACTGGAGCTAGATACACTCGAGCAGTGTGCACCCATGGCGTCAGCAACATCTTTCGGTGCGGTTACCTAGTTGTTATCAACCTCTAGCCCAGAAACTATCGCCATCTTGTATCTACCATCAATCTTCCTGATTTTATTCCAAACCTTATTTGCCGGCGTGTGTATGTTAATAGATGATATGTCCGCGTTCCACGAGGCTTTCTTCGCTGTGGTAATAATGAAACGAGCTTTAGCGCGGAGTCTTCTGAAGCCCATGAGATTCATATCATTCGGATATTTGTTGAAAATTCTCATAGCTCGTTTACGTTTCATTATTGCTTCCTTGCACGCTTCGTTCCACCAGGGAACAGGCACACGACGTGGTTTGGAAGACGTAAGTGGTATACTTTCCTTTGCTGCTGCAATTATTCTATTGGTGATATTTTCAACTCTTCTATCTACATCTCTAATGTTCTTGGAATCTTCTAGGTTACAATGACTGGTGAAGAGTTTCCAGTTTGCACGGCGAAGATTCCATTGCGGGCATCGTTTCGGGGCTGTGAAGTCTACGAGCAACTTGAGTAGAAGAGGGAAGTGATCACTGCCGCATAGGTCGTTATACACAAAGAATTCTATGAGTGGAGTAAGAGATGGAGAGCACACGCACAGATCTATTGCAGAAAACTCACCATTGAACGCGTTGAACCTGGTATTCTCACCGTTATTCAAAAGGACTAAATTATTGTTGTTAAAAAAGTCTTCGAAAAGACGACCTCGTCCATTAGTATCAGTCATTGCGTCACCCCACAATAAATTGTGGGCGTTAAAATCTCCTAATAATACATATGGTTGTGAGAGTTGTGACACAAGATGTTGCAAATTAGGTTCAGTGACAGGGGCCCATTCCGGAAGATAGATGTTACATATGGTGACGGGTTGTGGGAGAGCTATGCGTATTGCCACTGCCTGAAGAGGTGTTGTTAGTGGCAGTGGACTTGCGTGGTAGCTGTCTGACACAGCCGTCGCCACTCCGCCATGAGCCCTGAGGCCAGTCAGGTCGTCCAGTCGGTAAAATGTATAGCCTCGAATAACTGGTGAATCGGTTTGTTTAAAATGAGTTTCTTGGAATAAAAAACAAATAGGGTTAAAATCCGAAGTTAAAATCCGAATCTCATCACGGTGCCGGAAGAAACCATTACAATTCCATTGGATAAAATGCATTTTTGTATTAATAGAAAAAAATATATATATATATATATATAAATTGATATAACAATGAATCAAGATTCACTTTGCACCTCTTTTACCTATATTGTGTCCTTTACTTCGGATCTCGTCCACTTCCATATTCTCAATGGAAGCAGAATCTTTGGATGAGGATACAGGGATAGTTGCATCCAACACGTCCGCTTTGTTAGAGATCAAAACTCTTTCCTTAGACGAAGAACGGCTAAGCTTAACAACAGCTTCGGGTGTGGAAGATTTCTGTGGTTGATATTTTAGCTTCATAGACAGATCCTTTACAGTTTGATCCTTCATTTCAATTTCTTTAGTAAGCGTCTTTATTCTCTCATCTTGCTCTGTAATCCTCTCATCCTTAGCTTTCAACTGTTTCTCTTGTTCTGATATTTGACGTTGGTTGTCGTTGATCTGTTCTTTCATCAGGGATAATTGAGCTTGAAGCTGTTTTATAGCCTGAGTATTACTGTCGATAGTGTTAGGAGAAGTTTGGATTGGGGTAGCTTGTTGTTGTTGTTGTTGTAGGGACTTGAGGGACTGAGAGCAGATGTCGGCTTCAGTAATCCACCGCGACGAGATTTTATCTTGTACACGTCGATAACTTTCTGATCAGCGAGCTCGGTCTCAATCTCCTCTTCGGTGGAGTCGAGGAGGTCTAAACACGAGACTACGCCTTTCGAGTAGTTCAGGTTTTTGTGTGGCGACATTCAGTTTAGTGGTCTTCATAAGGAGAGCTGATTGGGGAGCGTGAAGCGTCTCAACCAAGACAGTACCATTACTCAGTCTTTTAATGGACTGGAGCCTTCCGGTAACTGTCTCAATCGCTTTCATAATCTTGAGAGCGTTCCTGGGAAATACTTTTCCAGCTTCTGTGCTTTCGATTTTATAAAATCGAGGGGTCGTAGCAGTCAAACAGATCATGTCTTTGGGGTTGATCCTAGTTTCCATTAAAGGTCTAGGTCTCTTATTATTAGAATTAACACTGTCCAGGGGAGGGAAAGAAGGGTTTGAGTTTGGTGTATCCATTAAGGTCCCACGAGAAGCTGGGGAAATAAAGGTCAACTCGCACAGAGCCCCGCGTGTGAAAGTAAGGCTAAATTAAAACTAGAGGTCGCCAAGTATCTAGAGTACATCGTTCGAGACTACTTCAGCATGTAGCCATACAGCCCCTCAGCACGATAGTTTACACCTTAGGCTTAGGTTCATGTCCTTGTACTTTGCTTTTGTTGTCAACAGATGTGGGCGATTCGAGCATATGGAGGGAGCCGGCAAGAAGGGTAAAGGTAAGAGAAGACGAGAGGACAGAAGACGAAAGATAAGAAGAGAAATGAGAGGACAACCCGCAACGCTCAGAACTCCCTCCAGGTACTCCGGTCACCAAAAGGAACCCACTCGACCGACGGTCCGAACTTAGTCTGGACCCTCACCCCAGACCTTATCGCCATGGGTGACCCTGCTGGGAGCAAATGAATTGCTCCCGACGATAGCTCTGGGGATCACGGGGCCACACAAGCCCCCACACCACGTCAAGGAGTTCGGATCCTTTGAGGGGGACGCGCCAGTTTTACTTTCGGCAATTTCTCGTTCCCCAAATAACCTATAGCTGTTGTTGGGAAACAATAACCACGTATCGGTTTACTATATTATGTATCAATCCGCGTCTAGATGTGTTACTACTTCTCCTGCATTCTGCCGCGGAATTACATTTTAATATGTGCACGCTAAAACCAATTAGCATCAACACCTCAACATTTATAGCTACTTACACTGCAGCAACAAAAATTTGGATTTAGATGGGAGTTGATTTGTGCTTCCTCTTACGCGTGTACGTATTTAATTATTATATGAGCGTATATAGTGACGACTTCCATTTCACTTACGGAAAAAAAAATCGGGCTTTATTTTCATGTTTTATTTTTGTTCGTGGCACAGGTCATAAAAAGTGACTAATTGGCTTGAAACTTATTCTGGACACTGATGTCATACAGGAATAGTTCCCTGTGATGTCATACAGGAATAGTGCCCTGTGGTTTTTCATTATTCATTCATTATACCGTTTATTATATACAATATTCATCCGTATTTTTTGAATAAAAATTATTCACAGGTATTATATTTTTAGATCAAAATAATTGGATGAGCGTAGCGAAGATTTTCACTGAACTCTTACGGAACTTGGTCTGTGCGTTTTTTTTTAATTGTAAACACTGCACAGGTCGCAGGGTTTGACACGAAACTTTTTTTTATATGCAAATTTATCCAACTTAGAACTGTATAGTTTTGAGGTCTAATCGGTTGGCCCATTTTTGAGAAACATCATTAAGAAGTTTCTAAAAACCCCATAAGATTTGGCTGAGCGGAAAAAATTGAAAAATTAAATCTCTTCAATATGATTCAAATTTTCCACAAATGTGAACACAAGAATGATATACATGAATAAAAAGGACCAGCCGTTTTGGAGAAAATAATTAGATGAGCGTAGCGAAGATTTTCACTCAAGTCTTTCGGAGCTTTGTCTGTGCGTTTTTTTTTTTTTTTTGTTTTTTTTTTTGTTTGTTCGTAAACACTGCACAGGTCGCAGGGTTTGACCGATCGACATGAAACTTTTTTTCATATGTAAACTTATCCAACTTAGAACTGTATAGTTTTGAGGTCTAATCGGTTGGACCATTTTTGAGAAACATCATTTAGAAGTTTCTAAAAATCCCATAAGATTTGGCTCAGCAGTAAAAATTGAAGAATAAAATCACTTCAATATGATTCAAATTTTCCACAAATGTGAACACAAGAATTTAATATACATGAATACAAATTTGGTTAGATATTCGGACGAGCCGTTTTGGAGAAAATAATATAATAAATGTATTTTATTCATCGAAAAGATAGAAATATTAGTTGAAAAATGTTGCATTGTCGAAGTCACGGCTTTCTAGATTCATTGACATCGGATGAAGTTCATTTCAAATGATCAAGGTTTGTAGAGTTTTCGATTATACTTCATATAGACATCTCGCTCATCGTACAACGCACATCCTGCGTTTGCCTAGTGTAGGTTCATGCTCGTAATGCATAGGTCATGATGTTCAATCATTGTGGTGAAATCGTGTACAAAAGACGAGCGAAATGAATTATTATTTATTATTTACTGGGTGATAATACCCGAAACTCCGTCTAGAGCCACTATAGTAGTAGCCTATCCGACAGTATAAGCTTCACTATCCGACTGTCTATACTTTTCTTTTTTTTCAGCTCTCGAATTTTCTATCACCTTCAGATAATTTTCTGTGAATTTATCATTCCTGTTCTTAGGTCGAGTGAACAAGTAAAATATCAACGAAACAGTTACACAAATCTAATACCTCATATAATATAATATAGGAACAAAACAAGATTACTGAAATTTGACTATATTTGTCATCAACTAGCTTAGAGTAATTGACACACCCCACTTTTGATGGTAATTGATAAGTGTGATGGTCCTTTGAGCTGTAAATGTGTCCGACTCAAACCGAGGGGTTAACAACTCCTGAAATCAGGTGTACACTTGCCCTGAAATCCCATGAAATCCCATTGAAATCCCTGAAATCACCTGAAATCCCGGAAATCACCTGAAATCCCTGAAATCCCTGAAATCATTTGAAATCACCTGAAATCTTGAAATCTGAAATCAGGTGTACACCAAATTTTCGAGTTGTAAACCCCTCGACTCAAACGCAACGATAGAATATACAATGATCAATGAACAATGAACAATTCATCCGTGTGCTGATAAGTCTGTGATGTAATGGAGAATGAACCGAATTAAATATGTAAATGAATAAAATTATGTATCTTATTGATTTATTTTGATAGTATCAATAAAGTACGAGTTTTCAATGTTGAAAACTGTAAAATGTGTATGGTGTATTGTAACGACCAAAGCTGCGAGTTATGACGTTATCCACGATAGTAGGACACCCGCGAGCTAGTGGTATGGGATAGGGAGGACGGTCGCTCGGAACCTTCATATCTCGTGGACACAAGTACACGAAAGATGAAGACGTGAACCACCCGCGCGGTAGTGATGTAGGATAGTAGGGACGGTCGCTCGGAACCTTGTTGCGTGGCCACACATAACCATGGACTTATAAAACGTATTGCCAGTAGTAGTCGTTTTCTCGCCGTCTGTTATCTCATTCAACCTCTCGATAATGAAATGTCGATCTGGGATGGTAACGAACTGATAATGATTGTTGGACCAGATAATTCATATTCAACTCGGTATTGACGGTTGAAACGCTCAATCGTCAATACTAATTGATAGTAGAGACGACCAATTGGTCATGTCCTAACCACTAGATCAGAAAGTACAGAGGGCTGCCGACTGACCTTCTACAGTTCCAATTATATTAGTATGTATTTACTTCATTCTATGGTATCAGCCTACCTGACCAACATTGTCACGTTGACTTATTCTCATTAGTCATCATCTAGCCTGGCTAACAGTACTGGTGTGGGGAGAAGGGATGTAGGCCTACCAGAGAATATTTTCAGCTTTACTATTGGCTGATACGAAATTGGGGCGGGACGTCGATAAGATAGTTGGAATTTGTCCCTCAGAGCACAAAGTGACGTAGGTCTGCTCTGTTAGGCGGTCTCACGCCGAATGAGGCAAAGCGTGGTCTAGTGGTGTAGTTATGCATCATTTGCTATCACCACTCCTTAATATTTGTACCGTATTAGAGAAAACTGATAATCCATACGTCAAAGAAACTAGGGAAATCACCCAAGAAAAACAAAAGTGCTTGGATAAACTTGAAATCGATTAAGCAGATCCACACAAGCAGCGAAGATCCGATCATATACAACCAAATCATCTCAGAGAAGTATTGAGAAATAAGGAATTTGAAAAGTGGTGCGCACTTCCTCAAGGATGTAATTCTGTTCAAAGATTTCACTCCAGTCAATAAGTCGGTCTATAACAGAAAAGGTCTCTCATCTTCAGAGTGGATCGATGCCCTGAAGGTAACTGCCTATGTTTCTCCAGTCAGAGTTCTTCATGGCAGATCCCAGGACGGTAACCGTTGTAGACGTTGTCGCAACGAGATTGAAACCCTTCCACACGTCCTGGGCCCTATTCTCGAGTTCTAAACACATGCGTTTTTTTAGATTAGATTAGATTAGTTTATTTTTCCACATGATTTGTTACAAGACAAATATATGGCAAGTCAAAAGAAATAATAATAAAAGTAAGTATTACTCTAACAAAGATACAAACGTCTTAAATACAATAATTCCATTCATCAAGCATACTTTTATATGTTGTCCAGTTCGATAATAAGCTTAAAGATTAATACTTCAATTTAATAAAACCACAATTTTTAATTATACTATTACACTAAAATAAGATTACTTTTGCTGTATTCTTTAGTATTTTAATGTTGCAGCCAAATTTGAATTCATCAATAGAGTAAAAAGATCCATTTAATACAAATTGTTTCAATGTGTTTTTGAAAATATTAAAACTATTGATTGCTTTGATTGACTCAGGTAACTCATTTTATAATGTCGTGCCTTTGAACAAGCAATGCTGTTCGTACATGGATGTATCATGAGACGCACGAATATTAATCATATGTTTGCCTCGTGTATCATGATCATGAATGTCTGTATCGAACTTCACACAATCTAAATGTTTCCTCACATACATCAATATTTCAAAAATATACAGTGAAGGCATTGTCATTATATTTAGTCTTTTAAAAAGTTTCCTACATGAGAAACTTCTCTTCTTTTTGTACAATATTCTAAGTAGCTTTTTCTGAAAAAGAAAAACTCTCTGGCTGTAGTGCTTATCCGCCCAATAAATAATTACATATCTCATTATGGACTCGAAATAACTATGGCATACATCTTTCATCAAGCTTACATTCAATTGACACCTAATTATACGCAAAGCGTAACATGCCTTATTCAGGCGTTTTACCAAATTGTCAATGTGATAATTCCAGCTGATATTGTTATCTATTGTTAACCCAAGGAACACAGTATTTTACACTTCACAAATTTCCTCGACACCATTTAAAATTTTTGGCATTACAATGTAAGCACATTTCCTGCGTGAATTTTTTAGAACTATTAGTTTAGTTTTATTGTTGTTCAATACTAGTTTGTTGATCACGAAATGATAATTAATATCCTGCACTGCTTTATTCATAGTCAGTGGAAACTTCGGATGCAGAGTCAAATCCCGGTATGGAAAGTTTGCTAAGCTTTTCAACAGTCACAAAGCCAATGAAAAAACGCACCCACCAACCAGGTACGCCTACTGGAATAGAATCGATCATAGAAGTTGAAGGCGACATTTTCCGTCAGCCGTCCACAACATCTCTAGCGATATGTGTTTCGAAAGATTTCCACATGGGAAAGGGCATAGCAGCCCACTTCAAAGAGATATACCCCGAGATTGTAGCCCTAGAAGAAAACAATCCATCTGTAGGCAAATGTGTAGCTCTTGCAGCTGGCTCAAGGTATGTCCTCAGTTTGATCACCAAAGAAAACTTTTGCGACAAACCTGATATTATTGCAGTTAAAGCAGCAATAGATCCAATGGTCACACAGTGCCAAGATAGAGGCATCACGAAGCTAGCAATGAACCGCATTGCCTGCTATCGAGACAAACTTAGGTGGAACACAGTTAAAGAGCTCTTAGAGAATGCCATCAAAGGAACAGGAATAGCAATCACAAACTGTTACCTCCAAAAACACGAAACCCACTTAGCCAACCAGAAGAGGCAAATGCAGAGCACCAAAGAACCAGTACCTAGCCCAGTCAGAATACCAACAAGTCGAATCCAGACCCGAAACCAGTCAGGTGAAGCTGAATCAGTTCCAGACATTCCTAAATTTACCGCTATAGAAAAGCAACAAAAGCTATGGATGCATATCTCCAAGGTGAGTTTGGAAGCTTCACCTAAGGATATCGAAAAATACCTTGCATACAGAATACCTAACTCTGTATTCAGTGTTGAAGAAATCATCCCACTCTCCACCCACAATACCTTTAAAAGCTTCAAGGTTGGCGCCGACTGGATGCTGAAGGATGAAATGTACAACAAAAACTTCTGGCCAAAAGATGTAGCCTATAAAAGGTTTGAATTTAGAAGACAACAGCAGGATTTTTACCCAGCTAAAAGGGAAAAAACCAACGAATAGACAGTCCAAATAGACCAAGAAATATAAGACAAACTAGCTTCAAAATCATACATATGAATTGTAGAAGTATCAAGAACAAAATGATCCAATTTCAAACAAAAATTGAAATCCTCAACCCTGATGTCTTTATTGGGACCAAGTCTTGGCTGACAGGAGATTTCATCAACAATGAAATATTCCCAAGCACATATCAAATCTATCGTCAGGATAGAGAAGGGAAGAAAGGAGGCGGTGTATTTATAGGAGTAAAGAACGAATTGACCAGCAGTCTTGAGTGGTCGGATCCAGAATTTGCCCCTTCAAAGGATCCGGACACCTTGACGTGGTGTGGGGGCTTGCGTGGCCCAGTGATCCCCAGAGCTATCGTCGGGAGCAATTCATTTGCTCCCAGCAGGGTCACCCATGGCGATAAGGTTTGAGGTGAGGGTCCAGACTAAGTTCGGACCGTCGGTCGAGTGGGTTCCTTCTGATGACCGGAGTATGTGGGGGGAGTACTGAGCATTGAATTTTTCTTCTCACTTCTTTCCTCATCTGTCGTCTTCTTTCTTATCTTCTTCTTTCTTCATTTTCTCTCTTCTTGTCGGCTCTCTCCATATGCTCGAATCGCCCACAACTGTTGACAAAAATGGCAAAGTACAAGGACATGAACCTAAGCTCAAGGTGTTAACAATCGTGCTGAGGAGCTGAATGGCTACGGGTTAATGTAGTCGCAAACGATGAACTCTGGACAAATGGCGACCCCCAGTTTTACCATAGCCCTACTCCCACAAGCGGGGCTCTGTGGGAGGTGACATATATTTCCCTAGCTACTCGTGGGACCACACATGAATACCATAAACTCAAACCACAACCTCCCCCCCCATTCCAATCGTACTAGTAAACGGCCTCGACCTTTATTGGAAGAGCCAATTGTCTTTGAAGACTTATCACCGAAGCTGAAACAACCTCGATTTCTTATTGTCCGCATCACCCAGGACAACAAGTCATTCAAAGATATTTCTCTTTTTGCACAGAAGAAAGGATTAGCAGCCTCAGCTGGAAACATTAAAACCTCGAAATGTCTGCGTAACGGAACACTTCTGGTCGAAACAGCAACTTGCATGCAATCTACCCTCTTATCGAAAAGTAAATTGTTTGGAACTTTCCCAATCGAAGTATCCCCCCATAAAACTTTGAACAGTTGTCGAGGCATAGTGTTCTGCCACGACCTAGTGAATACAGACGTGGAAGAGATCAAGCGAGAGCTTGCACCTCAGTACGTAACTGACGTATATCGCATGCCGAACAGGAAAAACGGAACTTCTACACCATCACCTCTACTAATATTAACATTTAACTCCCCGACGCTACCTGAAAACATATTCGCAGGATTCATGTGCCTGACAGTGCGTCCGCACATTGCAAAACCCCGGCGATGTTTCAAATGTCAAGCATTTGGACATTCTAGTGATGAGTGTAAAGGAGTTGCGATCTGCCCAAATTGCGCTGCAAATAGCCATGATCCTGAGGCTTGTTCAACTAAAGTACACTGCGTGAACTGCGACGGAGGCGTGGTCTCGGAAGTGTCCGCAGTGGAAGAAAGAGAGAAAAATACTAGAAATTAAGACTTTGCGTGCTATTTCGCTATACGAGGCTAGGAAAATCTATGCTGAGCTATACCCTTCTACCACTGCTTCAAAAACGTTTTCCCAGGTTGTTGGGCAGACCGCGTCTGCTCAATCTGAAGTTGAAAGCTTGAAAGCTTTGGTGAAGGAGTTAGGAGATAAATTCAAGGAACAACTAGAATTATCAGCAGAACAAGCCAAACGTCATAATGAAATGGAAATGCGACATGAGAAAGAAAAGAAATATTTTGAATCCCAACTTGAGTTGAAAGACCAGGAAATTCTCTCTCTTAAAGAACAAGTTGCAGAGTTGATCGCCACCAAATCGCAACCCTCCGAGACTCTTCCCGTTAAAAAGGTAGACGAGAGAAAACAAATCACCATGAACACTTCGCAATCCTCGTCACAAAATGCTAGCGGCAACAAAAATAATAGGCAAACGATTAGGACTAGGTCCATTTCTCCAAAACGCTCTGAAGAGCCCATGGATGTGGGCACAATTACAGCGACGCACTCGAGGGCCCAGGAGTTTATCAAGGTCAAACCCAGAGAAACTGCTGAGGCTGGGTCTGAAGTCCATCAAAAACCCATGGACAATGTGCGGTGTGCAGTGGTTTTAGTAGACACAAAGAAGAAGTGAAACTTTTAACGTCGAATTTTAAACCTATTTGTTTCTTCTTCCCGGAGACGCATTTTAAAACAACTGATTCTCCTTTATTACGTAGCTATAGTTTTTATCGTCTCGACGACACAACCGGTGACAGAGCTCATGGGGGAGTAGCCACAGCTGTCCATGACAAATGTCACGTAAGTCCACTGCCGCTCACAACACCACTACAGGCAGTGGCAGTTAGAGTTGCTCTCCCTCAGCCTGTTACCTTGTGTAACATTTACTTACCGGAATGGGCCCCTGTAACAGAAAGAAATATGTCATCCCTTGTATCTCAACTTCCACACCCCTTTATGATACTAGGTGATTTTAATGCTCACAACATGTTGTGGGGAGACACAACGGTAGATAGTCGAGGTCGCTTGTTGGAGAAGTTTTTTAATGATTATGACTTGGTTATTCTTAACAAGGGAGAAAATACCAGGTTTAATTCTTTCAATGGCGGATTCTCAGCCATTGATCTTTGTGTTTGTTCTCCGTCCATTGCTACACTTTTTGATTTGTCTGTCCACTCTGACCTATGTGGCAGTGACCACTTCCCCTTACTCCTAAATCTTCAAACGGATATACAAGTACCACAGCGATGTGCTCAGTGGAATCTCCGTCGCGCTGACTGGACGCTCTTCACGAGCCTTGTGGATTTGAGAGAGTCTAGTGGAGAAGCAGATGTTGAAATTCGCACACAGATTTTAACTGATAACATAATTAATGCCGCTCTTAAAAGTATTTCTCTGACAACTACCAACCCGCGTCATATTCCTGTTCCCTGGTGGAACAGCGAATGTAAAGAGGCTATACGAAAGCGAAAGCAGGCTCTAAAGAATTTCATAAAATACCCAACTAATATTAATCTAATGGCGTTTCGTAAAATCCGTGCGGAAGCCAAGTTCACAATCAAATCTTCGAAGAAAGCATCATGGAACATGTATGTTTCCTCAATCAATCATAGTACGTCCTCCACAAAGGTGTGGCATAGAGTTAAAAAGATTGAAGGAAAACATAAGACAACTTGTATTGCTGGATTAGAAACTGGTGGTGGTTTGGTCACAACGCCTGTAGATATAGCGAATACAATCGGAGAATACTTTTCAGACGTCTCGAGATCCCGTCACTATTCGGCGTCGTTTCAGGGACATAAGCGCGTTGCAGAGCGACGAAGACTCGATTTCTCCTCTGCGAACGGCGAGGCCTATAACGTGCCGTTCAGTGAGTGGGAGCTCGAGACCGCTATAGCACGCTCACGTGACACCGCTTCAGGAGCAGACCAAATCCACAACCAGTTTCTGAAACATTTACCACCTGATGCTTTCGATGCACTCTTGGATTTATACAACTTGATTTGGAGTACTGATTGTTTCCCAAATAATTGGAGACACGCTATTGCTGTGCCGGTATTGAAACCAGGTAAAGATAAGACGAAGCCTTCCTCTTATCGTCCTATTTCCCTGACCAGCTGTCTATGCAAAGTGATGGAGAGGATGATTAACAGCCGCCTTGCTTGGTGGCTGGAACAGCGAGACCTCCTTTGCATAGAACAGTCTGGGTTCAGGAGAAATCGAAACACAATGGACCATCTCATTCGCATGGAAAACTTCATCCAAGATGCTTTCCTCACCAAACAGCATGTAATAGGTGTATTTTTCGATTTAGAGAAAGCCTATGACACTACCTGGTGTCATAATATTTTAGTTACCATGCATAGGCGGGGTTTTAAAGGACACCTACCTGTTTTTGTGTTGAATTTTATGTGTAATCGTCATTTTAGTGTACGTGTCCAGAATGTGTTGTCCGGTAATTTTACGCAGGAGAACGGAGTGCCTCAGGGCTCCGTTCTGAGCTGCACTCTTTTTGCTATAGCGATCAATGGTATTGTCAACTGTATTAAAACACCCGTCGCATCATCACTTTTTGTGGATGACCTAGCCATTTTTTGCAAATCCACTAGACTCGCAACAGCGACTAGGCAAATTCAGACCACTATTAGAAAACTGGAGGAATGGGAAGGCGTGACGGGTTTTAAATTTTCAACTTCCAAAACTACGTGTATGCACTTCCACCGCTTAAGAGGGCTGCATCCGGACCCGGATATACTTCTTCATAGAGAGCAACTCCCTTACTCGGTGAACACAAAATTTCTGGGCCTTACCTTCGACACAAAACTAAATTGGAAGCCTCATATATCGCAATTGAAGATAAAATGTTCCAAGTCATTGAACTTGATGCGATATTCGAGTGGTACTAAATGGGGCGCAGATCGTGTGATAATGCTCCGTATATACCGAGCATTAATTAGATCAAAATTGGACTACGGCTCTGTTGTGTATGACTCCGCAAGAGAGCTATCTAAAACCCTTGAACACCGTCCACAATACAGGCATCCGACTGGCTATTGGAGCACTCCGTACCAGTCGGGTGGAGAGCCTGTATTGTGAGGCTGGTGAACCTCCACTACACAACAGGCGCCAGTATCTTCTATGCTCATATGCATCTAAACTCATTAGTATGAATAAACATCCTACATATCAATCAATATTTCAACCTCGCTTCCAAGCCTTATACAGATGTAAACCCAATTCGACAATACCTGCACGCATCCGTCTTAATAACCTCCTAACAGAGGAAAGGTTTGTTCGCCCTCGGGTCTACCCGATAGACTTCAAACTACCTTCTCCCTGGTTAGTGTCTCGCCCTGTCTGTAACGTTATACTTTCAGCCCACAGTAAGCACAATACCAGTGCATTAGTCTATCGTGAGCTTTTCAAAGAACTTTGCTCATACTATCCAGGATATACGCTTTATTTTACCGACGGATCAAAGCTAGGAAACGAAGTTGGCAGCGCTTTTATCACCGGATCTTTTATTTCTTATGGTTTTAAACTTAGTCCTAAGTGTAGTGTTTATACAGCTGAGCTGTTTGCTATAACTCAAACCCTCGAGCATATTAAAAAATCTAGTCAGAAAGCGTTCCTTATATGTTCCGACTCTCTCAGTGCTCTTCAAGCAATAACACAGATATACCCGACTCACCCACTTGTCCAGGAAGTGCAGAACCTCCTGACCGCCCTCGCCTCGCAGGATGTCAGTGTAGTGTTCTGCTGGGTACCTGGGCATGTGGGTATCACTGGAAATGACAGGGCTGATGAAGTTGCAAAACACGCAACACAGAGAGATGATATAGATGAACCAAGGATTCCTTCGGATGACCTTAAGGCGTATTTCAAACAACTTGTCAAAAAAAGGTTTCAAAACGAATGGGATCAACAGATTAACAATAAATTGAGAATCATTAAACCTACCGTCGGACCATGGGACTCCTCTACTCGAGATTCTCGGTGCGAGGAAGTAGTCTTGGCACGTATACGAACAGGACACACGCTACTTACGCATTCATATTTATTCACAGATGAGAAGATTCCACCAAGGTGTGATACTTGCGACGAGGTTCTAACAGTACAACATATTTTAGTAGACTGTACCAAATTCAGTGACCTTAGAAGACGTTTGTCAATGGAAAATAGTGTTACAAAAGTTTTATCAGATGACAGAAAAGCAATAAATACAGTCATGAAATATCTGCACGGTGCTGAGGTATTTGACAAAATCTGAATTTGTTTTAAAACCTCTGTCATGTTTGATTTTAATGTTTAATGTACGTGTAGGTTAGCAGTCTCCTTTTCACAGGGAGCAGCAATATGAGAGGCCATACTGACGTTTTTTTATAAAATCAGTATGTCCAGTTTAAAAAATGTAGCCTATTACCTAGTTCATAAGTTTTCATTCTTACGTATACTTTGTTAATTAGTTTATAGCATATCTTACTCATTGTTATCCATCAGGTTCTGGCCTTATACACCGGCGCCTGTTCACAAATCTCGATGTTATTTCGTATTGTAAGTTTTATTGATGAAATTAGTATGTAGGTGTTATTTAGTATTGTAAGTTATATAGTTATATTTAGTATGTAGGTTTTATTTAGTATTTAGTAGGTCCGGCTATTTACACCGGCGCCTGCCTTTTAATCTTGTGTTTATTATTACTGATAAGTCAAGTCTTGGTAATTATTACATTTTACACCGGTGACAGCGTTTTAATACATACCTTTCATAAACTCGAAGAAGTAGACGCTGTCACTTTTCATTGGAAGAAATTTAATTTATACGGTGCAAAATGACCTCGCTGTCGACGTACCTTAAATCCAACATTCATTCATTCATTCATCCAGAATTTGAAACAATTTGTGTTGCAATCGACACCAAACCAAAGAACTTGAGCATCATTGGTGCATTTAGACCACACAGCTGTGATGCATTAGAATTCCTTGAAGCTCTAAACAGTCAACTCAACCATCTTACAAAAGAAAGGGAAAATGCGCATCCTATTGTTATAGGTGGTGACTTAAATCTTCCCCAGATCTCATGGACAGCTGAACGTCAACGCCTAAACTGTGCCATTCAGCTGGCTGTAAACTTAATTCTAGACGATCATGACATGACCCATGTTATCAATGAACTACCCATTATCCCGATAACATACTGGATGTATTCATAATTCGCCCAGCTGATATATGGACTGCAAGCTCTGTGGAGGATGGTATAAGCGACCATAAGCTTATCTCCCTAGACATACAAATTGACACGGCAAGACACCCAGATACAACCAAAAGAATTTCCCGGCTATATAAAAAAGCAGATACTGAAGGCATCTCTGAATAGTTGAAAGATTCTTCAGTGCTACAACAAGCATCACTTCTTCATCAATCCCTAGCTTCAATCCCTAGCAACAAATCTATAGACCAAATTCTGGGAAACTCAAGGTTCAAAACTGTTTCAGGCCCTGACAAAGTAACCTCCCAAATCCTAAAAATATCTCGTTATGCTGTTGTGCCATACCTGAACACCCTATTCTCTATATCTGTGAACAACTGTCAAATACCAGAAGACTGGAGAGCTGCGGTTATCCACCCAATCTACAAATCCTGCAAGCGTGACGACCCTTCAAACTACAGACCAATAAGTAACACTTCCATAGTTTGCAAAATCTTAGAACGCCTAATAGCCAATTACATCCACTCGGTGTGGTCCGATACCAACTGGCTTTACAGAAACCAGCATGGATTCCGAGCTGGCTACTCGTGCGAGTCCTCTCTAGCAAGTTTTACCCAAGAATAATCTGAGTACTTGGACAAAGGCGAGCAGATAGACGCAATACTTCTCGACTTCTCCAAGGCTTTTGACGTCGTTCCACATGGACCTCTTCTCGAAAAGTTCTCTAAAATGGGTCTTGACAATAAAGTCGTCCGTTGGATAGGGAACTTCCTGACAAACCGAACCCAAGTTGTACAAGTAGGTGAGTCACAATCTAATACTATTGAAGTGTCCTCTGGCGTTCCGCAAGGGACAGTACTCGGACCAGTATTATTTAGTGGATTCATAAATGATATTGTAAGTGCCATCAGCTCTCATATACGCTTGTTTGCTGACGATTGTATAATTTACTACCCTGTCAAGCTCCGAAGCGACCAGGAAACACTACAAACTGATCTAGACCGCATTGAGCTGTAGGTCGAGCAAAACGGAATGAAGCTAAACAAAGAAAAAACTAATGTTGTTAGCTTTACTAGGTGCAAAAATAAACTACCAAAGTCGTACACATTAGGTGGAGAACAACTAGTAAAGAGCTCATCGTGCAAATACTTGGGTGTTACTCTTTCATCAGACCTAAGCTGGAAGCAACATATATCGCAAATGATATCTAAATCTAAAAGAAATATGCATTTTGTAATGCGAAACTTGAAGAGAAGCAGGCAGGAAACCAAAGAGCACGCCTATAAGTGTTTGATTCGATATACTACCGAATACTGCAGTGGAGTCTGGGACCCCCATGCCACAACACAGATAAACGCAATTGAAGCAGTGCAACGTAAAGCAGCTCGCTATGTAAAAAACTCTCATAGGAAATGGTCTGGAAATAGGGAACAGCCACTTGTGAATGTCACTAATCTACTCCAGGAACTCAAATGGGACTCCCTAGCCAAGCGTCGGTCTAAGGTGGGCTTGCGCTACTTATACAAGGCAGTCTCTAGTCATCCAGCCTGGCAGGACCTGGCAAAGTTCCTAACGTACCCCAAGTACCACGCCAAAGCCAACCAAGTCCAACCGAGCAACGTCAAAGAAAATGAGAACGATTTGGCAATATAAGAAGTCGGACACGATCGGAATCAATCTTTTTCTGCGCGATACATTTAACACTTGGAGCTATTCCGAGGGTGACGTCGAAACTCACTGGTCAAATCTCAAGACCTTGATTGAAAATACTAGAACCAGGTTTGTACCACAACGAATTCTTAAATCAAACCCTGACCCAATATACTACACAAAAGAAATTACATCACTGGAAAAACGATGTAGGCGTGCTTTTAAGCATCGGAAGAACGACAACGGCAAATTCAAAGAAATAACGGAAAAACTCAATTTATGCAAATCGGCAGCTCTCGCTAAACACCTCTCGAACCTACTACAAGAGTCTGACGGTACAAAGAACTGGAGTCGTTTCTACAAACATATCAACAGTAAGAAAGGTGACCATAATATTATTCCCGTACTTCGTAGACCTGATGGTGTCCTTGCCACAACTGACATTGAGAAGGCTGACTCTCTCAGTACCTGTTATAGCTCTGTGTTTCATTCCGATCCCTCATGGCACATCACAAACCATAAGCCATCCATTTCCCCTGGCGCTGAACCTACCTCAAACTTCCATTTCTCAACGCAGTCAATCTTGGACATAATTGAACGCCTCAAGTCTAATACTGCCCCGGGCCCTGATGGCATTACTGTTCAGTTCTTGAAAATATCATCTCATTCTATTGTGCCGTATCTCTCCTTCCTTTTCTCCATGTCAATAAATAACTCGAGGCTACCAGATGACTGGCTTACTGCCATAATCACCCCCATCTTCAAGAACGGCGCCCGGAGTAACCCAGCTAACTATCGGCCTATTAGCAAGACATCAATAATATGCAAAATTCTGGAACGGCTAATATCAAACCACATCAAAGATATATGGGCTGCAAAGGACTGGCTCTTCGCTCACCAGCATGGTTTCCGTGCAGGCTTCTCCTGTGAGTCTTCTATTACCAGCTTCACACAAGAGCTCGCAGATCACGTCGACGGTGGGGATCAAGTGGATGCGGTTCTTCTTGACTTCTCAAAAGCATTCGACGTGGTACCACACAACATTCTCATGGATAAATTCTCAAAAATGAGTATTGACCCGAGGTTGTTGTCGTGGATAAGAGAGTTCCTAACAAACAGAACTCAAGTGGTCCAAATAGGTGACAGTAAATTGCAAGCAGTCCGAGTCACGTCATGTGTACCCCAAGGTACAGTGTTTGGACCACTCCTCTTTACCGGGTTCATAAACGACATCTCTGAAAATATCAAATGTTTCATGCGCTTTTTTGCAGACGACTGCATTGTTTACCACTTTATCACAAAGCCTGAAGATCAAGTGACATTGCAAGATGACATTGACAAAGTCTACGCTTGGGCTGTGACCAATGGAATGAGCCTAAACGCAGCTAAGACCACAATTGTCAGTTTCACTAATCGCCGTCACCCAATGATGACTTCATACGGTGTAAATGGCAATCCAGTTGTCAAGTCAGAATCATGTAAATTTCTAGGTATCAATCTCTCATCTAACTTGACCTGGACCAATCATATTATCAAACTTGTCAACAAAGCTAAGCGTTCACTGCACTTTGTCATGCGAAACCTCAAGGGCAGCACCGAAGGTACTAAAGAGCACGCATACAAGTGCCTCATTAGACCTCTTCTTGAATACTGCAGTGAAGTTTGGGACCCACACACAGAAGTACTCATTACCCTCATTAATCAGGTCCAATGTAAAGCGGCTAGGTACGTGAAGAAGATCCACCAGCGTTGGTCAGCTAAACATATGAGGCCAGTAGTGAGTACAACCAAACTGCAAGCGGAACTGAAGTGGGAGTCGTTGAACTCATTAAAATCCCTCATCCCGAAAAATAGAATGGAGACACTACTCAAGCCCGCTGCCTTCAACAAAATGTTGACAGATCTTAGCCTTTCTAATGCACCCAATATGTTTTTGTAATCTAATCACCTTCATCTACCCATTCATTTTATGATCATAATTGTATAAATTAATCATCCATTCATTAACCATTTATTCGTTATTATTATTTCATATTTCTTATTCATATTCTTGAAAAAAAAAATGCCACCGGATGTGAGTCCAACGCTGTAATTAGTAAAATAAATAAAATAAATAAATGAGTACATTGGACGTAAAGACCATTCTCGTAAAATTTTCATCCCCAGTTACCGCACAGACATTGGGCGCCAATCAATCCTGCGTAAATCAATAAGACTGTGGAACCAGCTCCCAAAAGATGCAATAGAAAAGACTGAAAATATAGCTGACTTTAACCATATGTTGGCTTATTAGCTAACAGTATTCAACATACCATAGATTATACAACCACCTAGGATAGTGTCTTATCCTCAAGTTGTACAAATGAAATAATAATAAATAATAATGATAAATATTCAGGCACGCCTCATCTATGTTGAAACCCGTCACTACAAGTGTCGTGTCGTCTGCAAATTTCGTTAATTTTGCATTCATTACGTTTTGTGACATATCGTCCATGTACATACCGTAATAAAAAGTAAAGGTCCCAATATTGAGCCTTGTGGCACCCCGGAATTAATATACTCTAGATCAGAAAATATTTTTTGACTTGATCGATCTTTCCTATAGTTTATAATGTCAACCTTTTGTGACCTGTCTTTCAGGTATGACTCAACAAGTTTTAGAGCGATTCCTCTAATTCCCATTTTATAGAGTTTATGAATCAAAACCCAGCAAACACTGGCATAATTGAGGCATGCATAAAATCTGCCAAATGAGGCAAGGATTAGGCATGCCTACTAGGCAAGTTTGGAGCAAGTCTTAGGCATGCTTTACAGGCGTGCTCTATGAACTTGCCTGCCTAGAGCATGCCCAGGACATGCCCGTAGTAAACATACAATAAACACGTCTTTCTCACGATCAGACATGCCTGTAACATGCCTCTCAGGCATGGCTGTAACATGCCTCTCAGGCATGCCTGTAACATATGCCTGTAACACGCCTCTGGCTTGCTTTGATACAGTCTCTGAATTTTATGATAATACGACATTTTGTACTTATATTTTTATAATGAATATTATCCAACTATTACAAGCATCACAACGAAAGGTAATTAAAGACAGAGTAAAGAGCCGAATATTCTCAAAGTTGATGTATAAAATCAGATCTATATTACTCTAGAGTTTCTCTATTACTTATAATTTCATAATCAACTTAATTCCATCCTTTTTTTAATTATTTATATTCATTTCAGGTTATTTTTCTAGCTTTAATTAGCCATGATTGTAGATAAAAACTGAGACACTGTATTATGGTGAAATATTTATTAAAACAAATGCGTTTTGACGACGGTTAAATTCAAACATTCTTCGACCAATCAGAGCTCTTGATGACGTCAAGGCACGCACCGCCGCTCTGTTAGCATCAGATCAAGATGCATTGAGGGTTGCGTTGGTTCGCCGGCCTCGATAAGCCGGCGAACCAACGCAACCCTCAATGCATCTTGCATCAGATTCAGATTGCAACTGTCAACTGTGAACCGTTTACAGACTTACAAGGCGTGACAAGCAAACCACTTTTTGAAGTGAACAACGATTTCCCAACTCCCAAGCTAACATTGGACTAATAAAACAAGGTAAGTGGCAAGTGTTGATCTTTTTAATGAGCCTAGGCTTACCTGAATTGGGTAAAGTCTCATTATAGTAGGCCTATTGGCCATATACTAATATTTTTGGAGTAGGCCTAGGCATCCAAGTCTAGCGACAAGCCCTACGCCTAGGCCTGTAGGCTATTGAATTTGTAGTTAATTACGAATGCAATGCCTTTAGGCCCTAATTATTTAGTAGATGCAATAGCCCTACAATGGCAAATGGTAATGTAGGCCTACATGTGTATCAGGCCTCTAGGTCTAGTCCGAAATACATTCGTATTAGGCCTAGGCCCTAGTTCTTTGTTGAATTAGTGGATTAGGGCTAGGATTAGTGGAGGAAAATTCAATTTCAAGTGGTGTGACTATTTTAAGCTTATTTCATGTTACCTTTTAGATGTTGGCTATAAGCCTAGATAGGGTTGGTTAGTGTCGAATGAACATTCATTTATTCGTTATATAACCAGTCGCTGTCATCCTTATTTTCAGGTACAATTTTTAGTCGGAAATGTGTTGAAACCCATCATGGATTGAAGGACATGTGGGACTGTTCAAAGAATGATGAATGATATATTCACACATCGACTACCTAGGCCTACTCAATCAGCGCACCTGCAAGGGCATGGGGATGGTTGATCGTATAGCACTGCCAATGTTATGAGGTACGATAATTACTGTACGCCTGCTATATTGTTTATGGTGCACAAGAGAGCAGGCCGGCGGCTCGCTTGGGTTAGGTTAGTCTGGGTAGGTTAGCGGACCTGTGCTTTTTTCTAAATAGTGACCCTTCACTATTCTATGCCTAATTGTTATCGTCTTATACTTATAAATTATATTGAGTTGCATGTTTTGTTCTAGAATTTATATGTATAATTTCTTTCAATTGCATTCCAAGTTCATAGGCCTAGTAGATGAGGTAGATAATTTTGGTCATCTTAATTTAGTCTTTCAATTTCATGGTTTTCTCAACGAAAAAAAATACCAGGCCTAATGTTATGAAATGTTATGAAAGAGAAGGCCTACAGTTGTTGACTCCGATTGCCCGCAATAAGACCAACTGATGCATTAATGCTAATCAGAACTACCGGTACATTTATTTTGCAGCTAAGCAGTTCGTTTGCGTTCATCTTCCGAGGCAGCAATGAATTGTGGCATTGAACATGAGATGCAAGAATGGTTCCAGCTCTCATTCAAACGCTTCGAGATAGAACAAAGAAAGTCTACAGATTCAAGTTCAAGTAGGATCTACTAAACTACAGCAGTACGATTTTCTTCCTCAAAACAAGCTGTAACACTTTCCTTTACCGGTACTTCATTTGTTATCATTGAAAGTGTAAAATAACAGAAATGAATGTGCCGGTACCAAACGATTCCCCTCTGTGGATATACAAAGAATTAAACATATATTTGAAATGGCATCCCATCTTAGTTACCCAATGTTTTTTCATCAATTTTTCAATAATAGGCCTACCGGTACATAAAATGTTGTGAATTAACATGGATATTCATTGGTCTAGTCCTACATGTTCAGTGCATGTTCCAGTATTACCTAGGCCTATTGTCTTTGGTACCGTATCAAGAGTAATTAGTATGTACTTATCCAGCTTTTTTGTGTGGGGGATCTACACTTGTGTTATTACTTATTTGTTAGAAACTATGCGTTACCATGATACTGTCTGGTCCTGTAAGCCAATAGGTATGTTCATTATGAATTGAGATGGAGAATCAGGGTTGGCAAATACATTGAAGGAAACTCCTCACAAATGTGTTTTTCAATTGGTGCATTATTTCTAACCATTTGTTAGCCTATCCTAGTTGATATTTAGATGCTTCTTAATATCTGTATCTAGGTCTACAAGTTGTTATCGTAGTATTTTCGTAAGGAGCGGGTCAACCTTGCTCCACTGGGCGGTATTCGGCCAGACTACGTGGTTCGTGCGTCCTTGGTTTTAGCAAGTAGAGCAAACAGACATGTAAACGGGTGTTCTGTCAACTGCACTCACAGAGTAGTCGAAAGGCTTGTGCTCCCAGTTCGTGGAGCACGCGTTTGATTCTCATCCCATTCTACTTCTTCATTTGTTTGAAACATTATAACAAATTAATAATAAAACCGCTTTTGACCATCTGTCAAGGGTACTTAGGATTTTTTATCGTAAATAGTTGGATTTTTTTTTTTGGTTTCTTCTTCAATTTTCATTCAACTGCGACCACACAACCATCAGACGAAGTGTGACCAAGTACACCCGGATGCCTCGCATTGGAGCAGGGTTGAGTCGCCCGGTTTTTCATATAATGCCATTTCATCGTACAATAGGAATGTAGGCGTACGGACCTCGCGAAACTTTTCTCCATTTTATTCCTTATTTTTTACGAATTATAATTCACACTGTTTTCATTTGTAATAAATGATAATTTCAATTTTTTTTCTTCGGTACCGGTAATTATTTTTGTGACAAGTAGAGATATTAATTTGTGATCATTTACTAAATTTTGTATTGTAACTGTTTTTCTGAGATTTTCAAAACCCAATTCAATTCAATTCAATTCAATTGTCTTTATTTTCCGGAAAAATTGGCGATATTCAGATATAAGCATTGCTAAATTATGCTGCTCTTCCATATAACCAGATACATATACATGAATAAAAATTTGGTTTGATATTCGGACCAGCCGTTTTGGAGAAAATCAAAGAGATATATAACAGGAAGAGGTGCAACAGCCTGTTAAATAAAAAATTCTTATTTTTCTTGGTATGGTGGCTCACCACGTTGAATACCAATGTACTATATGAGAGAACCGTTTACGGTGGCTCAGTAGGAAGCAAAAATTGTAGGGTATTGCTTGATCGTCAAGGGTGGCCATATTGTAATTTCTAAATAATATAAAATTCATAATATTGTCTAGTACGAAGTAACATTACAAAACTCGATGGTGACATGGAGTGATTATCATAAATAAATGGCTTTGATGAATGGATCAGACACCTGTAAAGGCTGTATTTGATCAAATTGGTAAATCATCACTCGGCAAAGTGATAATAATGTACAGTATCATTGAGTTTGTAACATTACAAACTCAATGACAGTATATAAATATTTTGAGTGACAGCTAGGTAACCTACAAATTCAATGGTAGAGGTGTGAAGGCAAAGGCCTGGGGCATTCCTAGGGCCCTAGATCATTGTTTAAATGCCCAGGCACTGATTTTATAACCCTACTCCAAAATGAATGGCTTAGGCCTGGGACCTATAATCAATGACCTAGGAAACTAGACTATGTATGAAGTAATACACATTACATAATATTTTTGGCCTATAGACTGTTTTAAGTGTTGTTCAACAGTTCATAGGCCTATAATAAATTCAGAGTCATAAATTATAAACAATAGTCTTGTTTATTAATATTTTCAATACATAGGGCCTACCAGGCATAATCATTGTTATGCCAGTTATATGCCTAGGCCTATAATAAGTAATAGATCAGCATTATTGCATAGTTATACCGAGACTGGCGAGACGAAGGATGGGGTACAATTGTCCCATCAACACATCAATACAACACATGTACGTTATCCTGAAGACAATGACGAAGAGCATGGTTAGCCGCCCCGGTGGCTAAGTCAATTATCGCTAGCGGTAGTAACTGAAGTCACCGTTGGGCGTGGGTTCGAGTCCCGCATAAGGCATGGGTTTTTGTAAACGTCCTTTCACCTATCATCACTTCATCGTTTCATTATTATCCGCTCATTCGTACCCCCGTATAACCTAGCTGTTGGTGGGGTCGTTAAGCAACATTGAAAAAAAAAAAAAAAGAGCATGGTTCATCAGTGGCAGTGTTGGGTAGGTTCCTCTAAAAAAGGAACTAGTACCGAGACGCGTGGACGAGGTAACACACTGAACCGTCATTCGGGAGACCGGGGTTCGATTCCCGCCATGGTCGACCATCCTGACAGGGGTTTTTCGTGGTTTCCCTCTATGCGTTCAGGTTGATACTGGTATGGTTCCTTAACAACAGGCCACGACCGAATCCTTCCCACCATCCAAAAACACCTCATTAAATAACCTTTCATCTCATCATCCCATTATCTCATTCATCATCCACCGACGCCAATAGATCGTAGACATCGGTATAGTGCGTCGTTAAAACTCAATATAAAGAGAAAGAAAAAAAAAGGGACTAGTTAAAGTTCCAGTTCCTCAATGAAAAAAGGAACTAATTACAGTTACAGTTACTCAAGAAAAAAAGGAACTGAAAAGTTCCAGTTATAATAAAAGAACTTTAAAAGTTACCAGTGTGGAGTTTTTCTATTGAACGAGAGTATTTTGCCGAAAGGTTACCAACGATTGCGGAGACAATGTTGCTGGAATCAAAATGAGATATTTAACGAACAGTTTTTATGTTTTCATATTAAAATCGCTGGAATTTACTTATGTACAATAGAACAAAATAAATGTTGGCGCCGCTAGTTTAACTTGGATTTCTGAAGTACAGTCTGTGCAAAAGAACTTAGTAAGGAACTTGCAAAAAGTTCCAAGTTCCCTAAAAATAGTAACTTAGTTTCTTTTAAGTTACCGGTAGGTCTAGCCTACTGCAAATCAAAATGAACTAGTTCCCTTTAAAGTTCTTCAAAAAGGAACTAGTTCCCGGGAACTCGTTCCTTTCGATAAGTTCCTACCCAACACTGATCAGTGGTTATATCCATATCTACTCATGGGTTATAATCTGCATCCTCTTGCGTGAACTTGCAGCACTGTTGCTTTTTCCATAGAGCAGGCGATTTCGACGTTTACAGTACGCATGAATCATGATACGGAAAAAAAGCTCTAACATGTTGTTGATTAGTGTACCTTTGTGCTCGCTACATGAGATCCAACTGAAATCAACGTGTTCCTTGAAAATAGCAAGAAACATTGTCTTAATGCCCCGCAAATATACAGTGTCGGAGATTCTATCGTCAAACACATTGATGAGAGATTCCATGGTTGTCACCATTTCTGCCGTAGGATAAGTCAGGTGCTCTTTCTGAAGATCGTACTCTTTCAGTGAAATGAACATATGATCATCTGTATAGTCCTTCGTAACAAGTGAGGTCTTGCACTCCGCACAATTTTCCCCTGTCAGAAGCCTCTTGGCAATGAACCCACAAATGTACGAGGTTGGTTGTCGCCTCAAGCCGGTCAGAGTTTCTTCTTCTCGGCAGACACGAGGCACTTCTCGCAATCGTGGATTGGTGGTGCTTCGGTCAGTGGGGCGCAAAACCTGTAAGCATTATGCATATTAATTAATAAAATATATTTGACATGGTTTTATCTTGAAATTAATTGAATTTCAGGTCTATTTTTATTTCAAATCTATTTCGAAATATAAAACTTCAATTAGGCGTAGGCCATATGAATATTTTAATCTAATTTTAAACAAACAGAATAATTTACCACTCATCCTTCATCAAAAAATATAGTAATCAAACAAGGCATTTTCCCAGTACTCGATACATACCTGTGGCAAAGCAGCAGTTGTGTCCTTGTTCTGGAGAAGAGATTTCAAATCTGAGAGAAGATCATCATTATCCATTTCACAGTTGGCACCTCTTGGCTTATATGATGCCAGACTATTGATCTGAGCCGTCTTCAGTGTGCTTTCATACTGCGGACATGTTGGATTCAAGTTCCATGCATTTAGTTGACGGATAATGCTGAATATATTCTCCAAGCAGTCTTGGTTCAATCTTCGTAAAGACAGCAACTTGAAATTTGCTTTGTCCTTTAGATATTTCCATAATTGGAGAACTGCATTAATAGTTACCAACAGCGCATTGACGGTTTTGGGGTTGTAAGTCTGGAACAGAAACGAATTTTTTTTTCATATGGTAAATCACTTTTTATATACAATCCTATGGGCCTACATTAAAAATTGATTAAGTTACCAAGTTTTAATTACCCGTGTTTTTGGTATTTCAGGGCAACAGTAGTTTTACATTCATTTATTTTTTATAATGCGGCTTATGACCCTACCAACAGCTAGGTTATACGGGGGTACGAATGAACGGGTGAACGTGTCCCACGTCCAACGTGACTTCAGTTCCTAATGCACAATGCTATAGTTGACTGAGCTACCTGCACGACTTTTACATCAATTATTCTTTATTGGTGCAGAGATGTGCTAATTGTATTACTTGAACAATTCTCACCCGCTCAGCAGTATTATTCTTAGGTTTCGTCTTGAACCTCCAGGAAATGATTCTCGGAATAATGCTCTTCCAAAAATCTTCATGTGGCGACTTCGACGAAATAACACACCGCAACACCTTCCCGCGATCTGGATGGAGCGTTGAACCGTTCAGGCTGTCGAAGATCTTATCGACACCCTCTAGCAACTCGGCCGTGTGCATTCCTTCTTTTGGAAATGAAATTCCATGTGAATGAGCAGCTAGAGTCATCATGCCTGCCGCAACGGTGTGGCTGAAGGTCTGGGCTGCCAGATTAACCCTCATTTTCATACATCCCTCTGGTTTGACGTGATTAGCTGTCAGCCTGTATGCCAAACGTGCCGTCATTTGATCCACTTCAAAGTATTGTTCAAAATGGGACCATTTAGCACATTTGGTCATATGTTTATCTTTATCAAACCACTGAATGTCATAATTCATAAAAAGGTTGCGAAGACACTTTATGATGTGTGGTGGATCGTAAATTATGAACAATGGCTGACCATTAATTTTGAATAGGGGTTCTGTAGTGTTGAATGTGGGTGCTATGCCAGAGTCGCCTCCGTACGTTCGACTAACTAACCCTTGGATTGCTCCTCGGTTAGTTGGCCCTTGATCACAAACGGAAACAACTGGGTGTAGTCCGACCTTTTGTACCGCTCCTACGACTTCTTCAATGATGTACTGAAGTATGTCAGTTGGAACGGTATCGCAAGTGAAATAATACGCGATTGGCTGCTTCCATTTCTTTGCTAGGCCGCGAACAATAAATTGAAGGGCATGGTTGGCCACAACCCGAGTCGTTCCCTGAGACCCGTAATCCTCGAACCCTTGAGAGTACAAAATATATGGTGTTAATTACATATAAATATTATAATATTGTCATGCCTCCGCCGACCTCGGTGGCAAAAAGTTCATTCCTGTATTGCAGTCTATTAAAGTGTAGATAATAATATTGCATTATTATTTTTCATATATTTTATAAATTATTTCAAGAATTGAATATTATTATTGCAGCTTCTGTAGGCCTACCTAGGCTAATAATTGACAAACAACAGTGCTACTAGACCTATATGTAGACTATTTTGCATTTCCAGAACTATTCGTTTAGGAGCACTTACCAATTACTGCATCCAATGACTCATTATAATATAATCCGGCTCTTAGCGACATTTCATCGAACACTATGGCACAGTATTTGTCAGCTTCCGACATGCTGCAAATCCTTTCACTAAGGTGTTCGAGTATGTTGGCATTTATCCCAGGTCGGAAGATTATATTGTTGAGCAGTGTATTTAAGGTACGAGGACAAGGAAGCGTGATGATATGGCGTAGGAAGCGGTAACACTTGGGACTACGTTTCATCAGTGAAACGGCTAGAACCTTCTCCTCCAAGGTCCACTTTCTACCCTTGGGTCTCCTTTTACGATTACGTATTTCGCCTGTGATCAATTTGCTGAGCGCTGGAGATAATTGGGCAGCCAATAACGTTTGCTCCATGTTGGTATTGGAGATCACCCGACTCAGCCCCTTAATGTCTGACTTGAGTTTAGTGCACCGAGCTTTAAACCTTTTAACTAACTTTCGACTTTCTTGTAAATTGTCTATTAGTCGTTGTTTAGTTGGTGTTAAATCCCTTTTTTTAAGGCCATACTCTTTACCTATAGTTGTCCTTTGTTTTGGTGTGTGTGGAGGCGCTGCTGTTAAATCAGCATTCCAGAAATTACCGGGTTCTGTAAAAAAGAGGCAAATGTGTCACCTACCTTAAATGAATTAAATAGTGATGTATAATTTTCATTCATGATTTCCAAGTTTCCTATGCTGTATGATAATAAGAACTATGAACAATGTAATATGATTAATATATATACCGGTATATATATGTATATATATATGGTAATGGGCATAGGATATAATATATACCTAATTATTTTCTAGATTTATAAATCATGGGCCTGTTTAATCATTTATAATAAATTAGTATTTTATTTAACTACGGTATTCATGCAGTATTTAAGCTTACTTACAAAATATTTACATTTGATATTCATTATTAAAATATCATACCGTAGCATAAAAGAGCAGAACTTGCTAATAAACAACTACTATACTACTATTATCATTGGCACTAATCACACCAATTTTATTATAATTGAAGTGTATTTTTTACTGTTCAATTTATAGATGAAGCTACTCGATGGTGTCTATTAGACCTAATTCTAAAAAATATAGTGGCCAACTTCATATTGATATTTAAAATTATATTTTTACTTGAATTCTACTTTTATAGACCTACATAATAAAGAAATGTGTAGGACAGACTCACCAGTTGTATCATCATTTACAAGATCATCTAATTCAGGTAGAAAATCCTCGCTTGCACCAGGGCTTCCAGGAATAACAATGTCAGTTGGTTCTGAACTGTTGTTTTCAGTACCGGTAGCACTAGTAATAAAATATGGCTGGAGTGGTAGGCTAATTACTTCTTTCTCCAGACCTAGATAATCAGCTGATTTGGGATGAATGTTCTCCTGTGCACCAAGAGTGTGGAATGGTACTTCTTCCTCGTGTGCAATATCTTCATTATTGAAATGATACAGCACATTCTGTTCACTTTCTGGAAGTGTAGCTATAGGTGCTGTAGGTCTTGCAATTGGTACAGCATATCTAAGTAATCTATTCTTCAGTGTACTTGTGAATTGAGTAGTATCAAAGTGGTCTGAACAGATTCTGGCACATTTATTTAGTTGTAATGAACTTAATCCGTTTAAACTTATGTTGCCTGACCGCTCAACCCAAATACGGCATCGTTCTTCGTCTTTTGGGAACGTGAAAAAGGACAAGTTTGGATAATGCTTGTGATTCTTACCACATGGAACATATTTACAATACATCCTGCTAGGCGTAGATGCCATTATAGATTAGCTAGGTAGGCCCTACTAGTTAACTTCTTGCTAATAACTAGGCCTAGGCCTAGAATCCAATAAACTGGATGATCAAACACCGTTTAAATAATACATTTTTATGCATTTAATTAATGCAAATTGTAATAATTTATAGTTATACAGTATGAATAACACAATATAACTTCTCATTAGATAATTCTCATTCTCATAGATAATATATAATATCTCTTCAAATACTGATAAATCAAACTTGCCTTTTTGAAAAAAAGGATTGAACGATGATTTTGAATGAATTCAAACAATGTGTAATCTTTGTTTGAATTTGAGTGCCAATAGCACGGTCTAAACCGTGACCAATAAGAAGCGAGCAGTAATGTGACGTCATCGCAGCCGCTTTGAGCGCGCCACGTTAAATACCATGGAACTAACATATCAAATAAGAGAATGGTCGTCGTATGTGAGTTGAGGGGGCTTGGAGAAAATAATATAATAAATCTATTTTATTCATCGAAAAGATAGAAATATCAGTTGAAAAATGTTGCATTGTCGAAGTCACGGCTTTCTAGATTCATTGACATCGGATGAAGTTCATTTCAAATGATCAAGGTTTGTAGTTTTAGATTATACTTTATATAGACATCTCGCTCATCGTACAACGCACATCCTGCGTTTGCCTAATAATTTCAACTTGTACGAACTAGGGCCACAGCCCACAGGATACAATTGCACATGTGTGTGTGTAAGTCTGTGTGAGTAAAGTCATGTCGTACCGCGGGTACCATATGTCGCAACCTACGTAATGTAACCTACGTTTTGCAAAACCCTGGTGGGCTGGACTTTATTTTTTTTTCAAGTCTTTGCTAACCTTGTGGCACATCATAGATGATTAATCATAGGTGTAACGAATAACCGAGTAGAGTTCGATAACTTTTTTTTTTCATTCCTTTACATAACGAAGAAAAAGCTAAATAATTAGATGAGTGTAGCGAAGATTTTCACTCAAGTCTTACGGAGCTTTGTCCGTGCGTTTTTTTTTTTTTTTTTTTTTTTTTGTTTGTTTGTAAACACTGCACAGGTCGCAGGGTTTGACCGATCGACATGAAACTTTTTTTTTATATGCAAACTTATCCAACTTAGAACTGTATAGTTTTGAGGTCTAATCGGTTCGACCATTTTTGAGAAACATCATTTAGAAGTTTCTAAAAACCCCATAAGATTTCGCTGAGCGGAAGAAATTGAAAAATTAAATCTCTTCAATATGATTCAAATTTTCCACAAATGTGAACACAAGAATAATATACATTAATAAAAATTCGTTTGCAATTCGGCCCAGCCGATTAGAAGAAAACGATATAATCAATGTATTTTATTCATCGAAAAGATAGAAATATTGGTTGAGAAATGTTGCATTGTCGAAGTCACGGCTTTCTAGATTCATTGACATCGGATATGAAGTTCATTTTATAGGATCAAGGTGTGTAGAGTTTTCGATCACACTTTATAGATATCTCGCTCATTAGATGAGAGTTGCCGAAGATTTCCATCCCACTTTCATAGAGCTTAGTCTGTGTTTTTTTTTGTTTGTTTGTAAGCACTGCAAAGATTGCACGGTTCAACCGTTCAACATGAAACTTTTCTGTGCACGTAGACTCATCCAATTTAGAACTATATCGTTTTTGTGATTAATCGGTTGAACCATGAAATACCATCTCAAAGCTTCTAAGATCTGGCTGGGCAAGAAAATTTGAAAAATTAAAATCGCTCCAGAAAAATCAAAATTTTCCCTGAATTTGAACATCAAATTGATAGACTCTATCACGAATTTGGGTGGAATTTAGTGTGAAATTGAGTGAAATTTGTGTGAAATTTCAGTAAAGATATAAACAGTAATTGTTCGAAAATAACATTCACAATCACAGCAAATTGTTCAGAGACCTTTGAGAAAAATACTAGACTTCATGTTGTATCTCTTGTGACGGCGATGGTTCATCTGTACTTGTAATATACTGTCCTACCACGGAGGATGTTGTAGTGTAGGTACTGTGTAGATGTAGCTCAACCTAACTGCCTAGGTTGGGCCAATATGGTCAAGAATATCAAGGTCAGGTTAGTACCGAATCGGACCTGACCTGGCCTAACCTAGCAGCCTGGGTTGGGCCATCGTGCTTAGGGTTAAATGGATCAGGTTAATACCTACTCGGACCTGACCCGATCTAAGGTGGCCTAAACTAACCGCCTCGGCTGCGTTATCATGGTTGTGGTTATCAAGGTCAGGTTAGAACCGACTCGGACATGATCTTAGATGATCTAATGTGGCCCAACCCAATTGGGCTATAAAGGTCAGGTCAGTTATGACTCGGACCCGACAGATTATTACAAACTTCCATTCAGATTGAAATAGTCGTTTCGGAAAAAAATATAAATGTATATTCCTTTGTAATTTACACCCACTTTTCACACCAGATCCTGCATTTGATAGGATTTGATCTTAGTTTAGTTAGTTATATATATAAGTTTCTATATAGTCCGTTCACAATGTCATTGGCTCCATATATTTATATTCATTCGTGTGCCGTGCTATTGTCACAAAATAACTATCGATATTGTTAATTATTCCGAATTCATAAGAATATCATGCTATTATATTGATGTTATAATATTCTTCGATATGTTATGAAAAAATAGACAAAAAACAGCCTTTCTTGGGATTAGAACATTGCACCTTGCGATTTTAAAGTTCTACCGAATCATATATAGACCATGCGGGAGCTGGTTTGCATGAATGGACCAATCAGCATAGATTCTCAATATATAGTTAAGTTATGTTCATTGTCTATGTTTGTTATCGAGCAGAATGTAGCTTCAAAGTTCATAATGCGCTGTTTATTGTTATTGTTCATAAAATAATTACGTAATTATATCAATTCAGGGAAAATCACTGCGACCTTGCAAAGACCTGACCTACATCATTTATAATGCACGGCACGACGTCTATTACTTTTTATTCCTGTTTTACAATCATTACATAACTGGAATGACATTCTTGATACTTAATATATTGATTAATCATTTATTTAGTGAAAATCTATCAACATTATCGGCCGGAAAGTGAAAATGTAAATATTTCGTAAAACATGAACGGTCATGTTACGGTCACGGTAGCCTGGATCACATATTGACTGAACTGCAAGCTGAGATAGGGTAATGCATCCATTCACCGTGATATAGAACAAAAGATTCTCAGTTTCATTAGGACTCTTGTTGCTTTGCATTGTTGTTCGATCGTTTGTAAAAAAAATTGCATATTTACTGAAGCTTCGACTGATAGCAGACGTGATTCAGTAATTTGCAAACTTCTGTTTATCTTTCTGTTGGTTAATACCAAGATTATCAACATTTGGTATTATATTGATCATGCTTGCTAATGCTTCAATTCACGTCCATACGTTTAACATATTTTAACAAGAAATATAAGGAAATAGTGGGAAGTGTATCCATTTGACATATTTGCGTTTGATTCAACGTACATTGTGAACTTTTCGAGTTTTCGTTCCTATAGTTGGGTTTATTTGATTTGATACCACCACATTCTCCAATCAGTTATATTGTTATCTGAAATATAAGAGACTGATTGAGTTGATGGTGAATCGATTAGGTTGAGCGATTTGAACAAACATTGACAACGTCTGTGTAATTTGGAAGTTGTTGGAACTATTCGGTTTGCTGTCTCCACAATACTTACATTTTATTGTAATCATCAAGCTATTGAGTTGGTTTCTTTGGCTTTGTGCATATATTTAATCGAATATTACTAGGTACCATGTGATTTGTCTGTTGTTTGAATTCTTCCGTTTGTTGTTTCCTCAGTATTCACATTTAGTCAAAATTACGATATTCCGATATAATAGCGTAGAAGCTGTTCAGTGGAGTTATTTGGCGTTGTGGATATATTTAATCGAATATCACTAGGTACCGTGTGATTTGTTTGTTGTTTGAATTCTTCCGTTTGTTGTTTCCTCAGTATTCACATTTTGTCAAAATTACGATATTCTGATATGATGGCGTAGAAGCTGTTTAGTGGAGTTATTTGGCTTTGTGCATATATTCAATCGAATATTACTAGGTACCATGTGATTTGTTTGTTGTTTGAATTCTTCCGTTTGTTGTTTCCTCAGTATTCACATTTTGTCAAAATTACGATATTCTGATATGATGGCGTAGAAGCTGTTTAGTGGAGTTATTTGGCTTTGTGCATATATTCAATCGAATATTACTAAGTACCGTGTGATTTGTTTGTTGTTTGAATTCTTCCGTTTGTTGTTTCCTTAGTATTCACATTTTGTCAAAATCACGATATTCTGATATGATGGCGTAGAAGCTGTTTAGTGGAGTTATTTGGCGTTGTGTATATATTTAATCGAATATTACTAGGTACCATGTGATTTTTCTGTTGTTTGAGTTCTTCCCTTTGTTGTTTCCTCAGTACCGTATGAACATTTTGTCAAAATTACGATATTCCGATATAATAGCGTAGAAGCTGTTCAGTGAAGTTATTTGGCTTTGTGAATATATTCAATCGCATATTACTAGGTACCGTGTGATTTGTTTGTTGTTTGAATTCTTCCGTTTGTTGTTCCCTCAGTATTCACATTTTGTCAAAATTACGATATTCTGATATAATCGCGTAGAAGCTGTTCAGTGAAGTTATTTGGCTTTGTGAATATATTTAATCGAATATTACTAGGTACCGTGTGATTTGTCTGTTGTTTGAATTCTTCCGTTTGTTGTTTCCTCAGTATTCACATTTTTTCAAAATTACGATATTCTGATATGATAGCGTAGAAGCTGTTTAGTGGAGTTATTTGGCGTTGTGAATATATTTAATCGAATATTACTAGGTATCATGTGATTCGTTTGTTGTTTGAATTCTTATGTTTGTTGTTTCCTCGGTATTCACATTTTGTCAAAATCTCGATATTCTGATATGATAGCGTAGAAGCTGTTTAGTCGAGTTATTTGGCTTTGTGCATATATTTAATTGAATATTACTAGGTACCATGTGATTTGTCTGTTGTTTGAATTCTTCCGTTTGTTGTTTCCTCAGTATTCACATTTTGTCAAAATTACGATATTCTGATATGATAGCGTATTTGGCTTTGTGAATATATTTAATCGAATGTCCCACTCCCTTCTTCTCTGAGTACCGATCCTATATTTGAATTGTTTGTTATGAATTATTACTTCGGTTTGTAGTTGTGAATCGACATCTCACATACAAATTCATCCATAAAAAATATATATAAAAAGCAGTGAGCACAAAATGCCGAGGATGAGTAGAAAGTCAGCCAAGAGAAGGGCAGCTCATATACGAGAACATGTGCGTCACCAAAGAGAGAACGAGACCAGTGAAGAAACGACGAACCGGAGAAGGGAGAGCTTGGAAAGAGTCACTGCTACTCGTTCGGAAGAAACAACCGATCAGGCTGAGAATAGACGACAGAGCAGTAGAGATCGTGTCGCTCCATCTAGGATGGGAGAATCGTTAATTCAGAGTCAGGCGAGACAGCAACTGAGTTTGGAGCGCATAACACAGAGCCTGAGAGACGAAACACCAGATCAGAGACAGGCTAGGCGTCAACTCAGCCTAGAACGTGTTACTGAACGCCTGAGACGAGAAACACCGGAACAGAGCCAGACAAGACGACAACTCAGCCTAGAGCGTGTCACTGAACGCAGAGGACAAGAAACACCAGATCAGAGTCGGGCGAGGCGTCAACTCAGCCTGGAACGCGTAACTGGACGCCGAGGAGCAGAAACACCAGAACAGAGTCAGGCGAGGCGCCAACTAAGTCTAGAGTGTGTAACTGGACGCCGAGGAGCAGAAACATCAGAACAGAGTCAGGCGAGGCGCCAACTAAGTCTAGAGCGTGTAACTGGACGCTGAGGAGCAGAAACACCAGAACAGAGTCAGGCGAGGCGCCAACTAAGTCTAGAGTGTGTAACTGGACGCCGAGGAGCAGAAACATCAGAACAGAGTCAGGCGAGGCGCCAACTAAGTCTAGAGCGTGTAACTGAACGCAGAGGACAAGAAACACCAGATCAGAGTCAGGCGAGGCGCCAACTAAGTCTAGAGCGTGTAACTGAACGCCGAGGAGCAGAAAAACCAGAACAGAGTCAGGCGAGGCGCCAACTAAGTCTAGAGTGTAACTGGACGCCGAGGAGCAGAAACATCAGAACAGAGTCAGGCGAGGCGCCAACTAAGTCTAGAGTGTGTAACTGGACGCCTGGGAGCAGAAACACCAGAACAGAGTCAGGCGAGGCGCCAACTAAGCTTGGAGCGTGTAACTCGTAGCCTAAGGGAGGAAACACTACAGGAAAGTCACGACAGACGTGTACTCAGTCGACAACGAGTTGCAGAGTCTCGCAGAACTCAATCGCCATCAGTTGCAGCGGATAGACGATGTGCACATGCTTCTGGGACAGCAAGAAGACGACGTTCAGAGTCCGCAAATGTTCGTCTAGAACGTCAGGAACTTGACACACGAACACATAGACGCAATCGTGATCGTTCACCATCGGACAATATAATGCGTGAAAAATTTGAGAAATACATGCGAGAACTAAAATATGTATCCTGCTCAAGTTGTGAGATTCGATTTCCTGGCTTGAAATTAACACACGGAATCTGTTATAACTGTAAAAAGTATCCCGGCATGTACACTGCCGCTAATAACATGGACCCAGGAGTCGTTCCAGACTAACTCTCTTGCCTATCTATGATCGAATCTTTGTTGATAGCCCGCATACATCCTGTCGTGTCTGTGTATACGGTCCAAGGCCAGCAATATGCTTATAGTGGAAATGTGATAAACTTCCCACAAAATGTCAATTCCTTTGCCAATCAGCTGCCGCACGCGTTGGACATCTTATCTTCTGTGATAGTTGTTCGACGTATCTCCGCCAATAATGACAATATTGCTGACTTTAACGTTTCTTCTCGCCGATTGCGCAAAGCTCTCCTCTGGCTCAAAAATAATAACCGCTATTACCGAGACATTGATATTGCTGAAGATGTCCTTCTGAACCTGCCGGCTGACGGAAATGTGTACGGTACCTTGGAGTACATGGAGATAACCGGGACCAGCAAAGAGGAAAATGATGGAATCCTCGAACACAACAGCGTGCCCCAGGTGATTCCTTTGGATCAACGGGAGCGTATTGCTGCTGCCTTACAACCCGAACCGCTACCGTGGCCCGCGATAACTTCCAACCCTGTCAACGAGTTCACAACAGAAGGCTACATTTGTCAAGCTTTTCCCACCCTTTTTCCTACTGGCTATTGTGATTTGAGGGACTGTAGTAGATTGAACGTGATGAAACCCACTCGGTACTTCCAATTCCTCATGAAATTTAAGGATGGTAGATTCGCCAAAGACAATAGATTTCGTTTTTTCGCATTGAATTCTATACTGCGATGGAACGCAATAAGCCAGGGGAACATTTTGGTCAAAAAAACAGATCTGAATGGAAAAACAGCTGGTCAGTTAACAGAACTGCTAAGAATAAGACCGAATTTAGCGAACAAAGTTATGTTTTTTGCTTCGTCATTGAGAATCACAAAATCGTATTGGTTTAAGAGTTCAGGCAAGCTGAGAGACATGGTACAATTCCTAGGAACACCGACACTCTTCTTCACTCTCAGTGCGGCGGACCTACATTGGCCTGAGCTATATGACATCCTAGCTCCTGGAGAAGTCTTTGAGGATATGATCCCTACTGTAGCTGCATCACGGCGTCGCCAACTCCTCTGTCAAAACCCATTGATCGTTGCTTGGTTCTTCCAAGAGAGAGCGTCTTTCTACATAAAGAACATTCTCAAAGCAAAGTTTAGAGTCAATGACTTCTGGTATCGATTCGAGTGGCAGCATCGAGAAAGTAGTCATATTCACGGTTTGCTGTGGCTTGATGGCACACCCGATGTGGAGACTCTGGACTTTGGAATTACTGAAGACGTGGAGAATTGTATTTCGTTTTTTGACGATCTGGTGTCAACAGTTTATCCGGGTCTGAACGAACCACCTCCTCTGATTCACCCGTGCCAAAAACGAATGAGTGACGTACTCGATCAAGATCAAGACCTGACCGATTTGTTGAATAAGGTACAGAGACATACTCGATGCTCTGAAGGATATTCAAAGACACCGATGCCGATCAAAATGTACAAAATTTTAGAAATGAGAGAAAGGACTCAAACTAACGATTCACAGCCATGAAATCAGGCATTGCTGTTGAATAAGCATACCAAGAACATACATCAGATGCGCTGCCAAGTAT
>OU015472.1:19252291-19295699 GCA_907164805.1 Brachyptera putata | reverse complement strand
GGGACGTAGGCCTAAAATGATTCAAATCCAAATAATATCTATGAAGTAGCTCAATTTTTTAAATAATAAATCCCAATATTTTATTTCAGTATCTATGTAGAAAAATACAGCTTGAAATTATATGTTTCATCTTTATTTCATTTGAGGGTCATTCTATTTCGAATCAAGTGACTGATTTTCATGTCTGGTTTTGATTTTATTGAAATTTTGCACATCTGTTCATCAATAGAAAAAGTCTATTTATTTTTTTGTTTCTTGAATAGAAACTTCTCGAGTTACAGGCAAACAAAAGACTCGAATTAGGGTACACCACTGATTTTATCTTGGGAACCGTTTTAAGCCTTTAACCCTGATGATTTAGGCTATATGCCTACACACAGCTTTATTATTTTATACATGCAGGCCTACTTGCCTACACATTACACCGAATGTAATTATGATTTATGACTGTTGATTTCATAAATCTGTAAACAGATTTATAAATTTATATACAAATGATATTTTATTCAGTTTAGTAATGTAGTTAGGCCAATAGGTATCAATGTATGGCATTTTCACTAGTGTGACCAACAACAGTGTGACAGCAAATGTAAACAATGTTCATTAATAAATGGAGCCACTGCCAATCAGTGTTCTCTCAAAGGTAAAATGTCGATATGTTGATTGCTTGGTAACCTGTGGCATCCCTGTGGTAAGCATCCTGCATTTTACAGGACTTCCTTACTTCCCCATTCTGAATTGAATTTGTGTTGTTTTACGGCGCTTCAACAACGAGGTTATTTGCGCCGAGATTATGTCATGATGTGTCAGTCTGATGGAACATTTGGGTCTATATATATGAATTAGTTGAAGTATAGATGAATTAGCTAGTAAATATACAAATTTAAAATATCACGTTTCGGTGTAAAAAGCCGGAAACAGTATTTATTAATCTAAGCGAGATCAAATAATTGGATTAAGCAGCAGGCGCCGGTGTAAGAGGCCGGAGCCTGCCAGAACTAAATGGTGACAATATTATTCTAAATAACATTAGACCTTCTTTCTTTCATAAAACGTACCAATAACAATAAAACTGAATAACTATCTATGTGAAGAAATAAACGTTCACACAACATATAACATCCTAAAATTAAATAACAACTTAGAACTAATCGACAAATATAATGAATGGGATCAAAAGACGAAGAACAGTGGAATAAAACTAAATCTTATCATATAAGTCTATATCTCTCAGAAATCCAATAAGACGATCCACCGCCTCCTGACTATCCACAAGGACATCCTGTAGTTCCTGCGGCATGTCCAAGAGACGGCGTGTTGCTTGATACTTGGGGCACTCTTATCAATATATGTTTAACCGTTCCAGGCTGGAAGCAGACATCACAGGACGGAGGATCTTCTCTATCAAGCAGGAAGTCATGTGTAAGTCTACAGTGTCCGAGTCTGATCCTGGCCGTGACGACCTCCTCCCTCCGCGAGCGTCGAGAGGAAGAGGCCCAGACACGGACACTGGGTTTGATAGTTCTCAATTTATTATCAGTCACAGCCTCCCATGATGTCTGCCATCGCGTCCAGAGAGTTTGCTTGAAAAAGCTCTTGGCATCCGAGGCCGGGATCTTATTAAAATCGATATATCTATTTGTTGTTGCTCTTTTTGCAGCTTCATCAGCTCTCTCGTTGCCTGCAATGCCGACGTGCCCAGGAATCCAGCACAGGGCCACCTTAGTGCCCCGAGCTTCTGGTTCGGTGAGTACGGTTTGTATACGTTGAGACATACTATCTATAGGATAAAATCTCTCGATTGCTTGCAAGGAAGCTGAGAGAGTCTGAGCATATTAAAAACTTATTCCGGGTGTCAGACTGTATAAAAAGCAGAGCTCTAAGAAGAGCATAGAGTTCTGCCGTAAAAACACTCGAGATGGGCTTAAGTTTTAAACATATACTTGTAAGGCCTATATTAAAAGAGCAACCTACGCTGTTGTCAAGCTTGGAACCGTTGGTAAGAACGGTCTCGTAATCGGGATAAAATGACAATAATCTACGAAAGTTCTGTTGATAAACAATCGGAGGCGTAGTTGCCTTTGAGAACTGCGTAAGCTGGAATAGACAGTCAGGCTTGGCAACCGTCCACGGAGCTGTTTCAGGCGATCCTAATTCTAATACGTTTGGCATCTCTACCCCCAGGTCTGCAAGAAGTTCGCGAGCTCTGATTCCAAATGGTCTTGTTGATCGGCTCCTGTTGATGTACGTAGCACTATAGGCCGGGTGAAAGACAGTCCTATAGGCCGGGTTGTCAGGCGTACTTCTAAGTTTGCTCAAAAAACTACACATGAGGTAGTGCCGTCTTGATTCAAGGGAGGGCTCACCGGACTCACAATATATACTGGTAATGGGGCTCGTGCGGAAAGCTCCCAGTGAAAGGCGTATACCATTGTTGTGGACAGGATCAATCGTTTTGATGTAGGACTGTCTAGCTGACGAATAGACTATACTCCCATAATCTAGACGAGATCGGATAAGGGCCCTGTATAGTCGCAACATTACTGCTCTATCGGCCCCCCACGGTGTACCACTAATAATCTTTAGTATATTGAGTGAGCTCGTACATTTCACCTTGAGTTGTGACAGATGAGGTCTCCGACTAAGCCTTTCATCGAAAACTAAACCAAGAAACTTGACCTTCTCAGCGACAAGAATGTTTGAACCTGCCATGGTAAGAGTTGGAGGAGCATGCAAACCTCGGAGTCGATTAAAATTCACGCATGTGGTTTTAGAAGCAGAAAATCTAAACCCATTTCGATCGGCCCAGCGTATAAGACGGTTGATTGTCAGTTGGATCTGTCTCTCGGCGATGCTTAATCTTGGTGATCGGAAAAATATTGCCAGGTCGTCTACGAAAAGAGAATAGTTGACTGGCCTCTGCACGCATTTCGCTATACCGTTGATCAATATAAGAAAGAGTGTACAACTCAGAACGGAGCCTTGCGGTACTCCATTCTCGAGGACAAATGGTGCAGATAAATATGAACCCACTCTGACTCGGAAGTTTCTGTTAGTTAGAAAGTTTGAAACGAATATCGGCAAATGTCCTTTGAAACCCCACTCATGTAATTGCCGTAGGATACCATATCGCCATGTCGTATCATAGGCTTTGTCCAAGTCAAAAAATACTGTCAGAAGTTGTTGCTTGGATAAGAAAGCGTCTTGAATCAATGCCTCTAGGTAAACAAGATGATCCATTGTTTACCTATTTCGACGAAATCCCGACTGGCCAGCATCTATAAGGTTCTGTTTCTCCAAACTCCAAATTAGTCTCTTGTTGACCATTCGCTCTAGAATTTTACATAAGCAACTTGTTAGAGATATTGGTCTATAGTTAGTCGGGTGTTTCCTGTCCTTGCGTGGTTTCGGTATCGCTACAAGAATGGATTCTAGCCACGAGGCTGGAAATTGTTCAGAAGACCAAATGCGATTAAAGAAGTTTAAAATATAATGAAGAGAGGCTTCTGAAAGATTCTTCAACATCTCATTATGGATACAGTCCGGGCCAGGAGAACCATCACGTGATACAGAAATTGCAGATTGAAGTTCCCAAATTGAGAATGGTAGGTTGTAAGTCTCAAGGTTGCTGGAACCAAACTCCAATCCCTTCGACTCCTCCCTCTGTTTGATTGATAGGAAAGTGTTGGAATAATGATTAGAGCTCGATACATCAGCGAAATGGGTTCCTAGGGCGTCTGCAATTTCTGGTACTGATGTCGTCAGTATACCGTTAACTAAAATTCCACTGATCCCTGTGTTTACGTTCTTCCCTGAAATCTTTTTGACTTTGTCCCACACCTTTGGCACTGGAGTGTGATGATTAATGGTGGAAACAAACTCTTGCCAAGACTGCTTTCGCGCTTGCCTGATTGTGAACCTGGCTTTGGCGCGAATTCGACGAAAGGCAGCAAGATTAGTCTGTGTAGGGTATTCTTGGAATATTGCGAGTGATCTGCGACGTTTTAGGATGGCTTTTCTACACTCTTCATTCCACCAAGGAGCTGGAACTGATCGAGGATTGCCTGACGTTTGTGGAATCGAATTATTAGCGGCATTGATTATCACGTCAGTGACGTAGGCCGCGTGACTATCAGCATCAGGAAAAGAGTTATCACCGAACTTGGCAAGCTCCTGGAAACGAACCCAATCAGAGCGGTGAAGTTTCCATTTCTTGTGCCTTGGTTGGTCTGTGGTTGGAACAATAGGAAGCAAAAGTACAGGGAAATGATCCCTGCTACACAAGTCTGAGTGAACGCTCCATTCATATTCCAGTGCCACTGATGGGCTGAATAAGGTGATGTCAATCGCAGAGAAGGACCCGTAGCCGGAACTAAAGTGGGTAACATCACCGTTGTTCATAATTATCAGGTTGAGATCAGCGGAAATCTTGTCTAAAAGCTGGCCTTTGCGATCGGTGCTATTACAACCCCAGAGAATATTATGCGCATTGAAGTCGCCACCAATAACATATGGTGGTGGCAATTGCTCGAAGAGATCGACTAAATCCGTTTCACGAATATTGTCTAGAGGAAGTAAGTATATGTTACACACCGTTATAGGATGTGGAAGATAGAGCTTGACAGCCACTGCCTGCAGGGTAGTCCTAATGGGTATCTCATCAGAGTACAAGTCACTTCGTACCCCTATGGCAACACCGCCACTCGCTCTATCACAGATCTTATCTTTACGGTAAAATGAGTAATTTCTAAAATTCAGGTTATCAGTATCCTTGAACCGCGTTTCTTGTAAGAGAAAAGACACGGGATTAAAACTAGAAGTTAAAAGTCGAATCTCTTCTACGTGAGCATAGAAACCATTACAGTTCCACTGTAAAATAGACATGATGATATATTAAAAAGAGAATAATCACTAAAATGTATCACAGATTTGAAGCGTATAGCAGATCAGGTTTTCATGAAATTGGATCGATTCAAAGATTGTTTTTGTTTCTTTTTCTTTCCAGATCTCATTGTATCCTCCTCCATTTCAGCATCATTCTCGAGAAGATCGTCGTCAGATCCTATGGAAGATCCAGTGTCCGTGTTTCGTGGTGCGTTGCTAGGAATCGAACGACCAATCTTCGTCCGTGAGGTGTTGACCTTTGCTATATCCGAAGCACCTGCTCACAGAGTCTTGGATAAACCTGAAGACTTGGGCAGAGTCAAAGTGTCGTCTGCTGTTGTTGGAATGACGTTAGTCGTTGGTTTCGATTGAGATTTTAAACTTATAATCTCAGCTCGTAGGTCATTAATTGCATTAGTTAGTTGTTCCAGTTGTTGTTGGGTAGTCTCTTGTAGTTTTGCCATCTTCTCAACTTGGTCATTGAGTCTCTTGTTCTCAGTTTCAAGAGCAGTTTCAATGCGTGCCTGAGGTGCTTTACTAGCTGTAGCTGCTGCGGCAAAAGAAAATGGAAGTTGTGGCACAGGGTAGAGCTCCTTGAAGCGTTTCCTCGCGTCCCGAGGTTGAAGTTTCTCCTTGACGCTCAGTTCAAGGATTTTCTTCTCCTCGATCCACCTTGGGCATTTATGTGACGATGCTGGGTGTGGTTCGCGACAATTGACGCATTTCACTGCCGACACACATTCAGCAGGCTCATGACTAACCATTGCGCACTTGTCGCACAACGGACTGTTTTTGCAAGCCTGCCTGGTGTGGCCAAAACGCTGGCATTGAAAACACCTCATCGGGTTTGGAATGTATGGTCTGACATTTAACACATGGAATCCTGCTATTACTTTTGATGGAAGTGTTGGTGTGGCAAACGTGAGAATCAGAGTGGGCGTCGCCTCAAGTTGACCCAGGTTTCGTCTGTTGATTCTGTAGACGTCTATCACCTTTTGGCTGGCTAACTCCTCCTTAATTTCTTCAACTGAACTATTGATCAAATCGTGGCAAAATACAACACCTTTGGAACTGTTGAGGTGGGTGTGCGGTGTAACCTTCACAGGAAACATGTTAATGAACTCAGTGCATTGCAAGAACTTATCGGACTGCTCATCATTTAACGTTTCGATAAGAAGTGTTCCGTTTCTCAGTTTCTGAACACATTTTACTCCCTGCGACACATTCTCAATTGCCTTGGCAATTGCGAATGGGGACACATTTGTAAAAGAGGTGTTTTCTTGCGAGCGAGTAATTACGAGAAATCTTGGGTTCGATGTGTGAGTGACAACGAGATCCTCTAGAGAGAGTCTCGTTTCAAACAGAGATCTTGATCTTTTCTTGGGGTTCGAATCTTCTAGGGGGGGAATAGAGGTTTTTTGTTTGAATTTTGCATGAGTGGTCCCACGAGTAGCTAGGGAAATATATGTCACCTCCCACAGAGCCCCGCTTGTGGGAGTAGGGCTATGGTAAAACTGGAGGTCGCCATTCGTCCAGAGTTCATCGTTCGAAACTACTTTAACCCGTAGCCATTCAGCTCCTCAGCACGATTGTTAACACCTTGAGCTTAGGTTCATGTCCTTGTGCTTTGCCATTTTTGTCAACAGATGTGGGCGATTCGAGCATATGGAGGGAGCCGGCAGGAAGAAGGAAAATGAAGGAAGAAAAGGAGAGAGAAGACGACAGATGAGGAAAGATATGAAAAGAAAAATTCAATGCTCAGTACTCCCCCCACATACTCCGGTCACCAGGAGGAACCCACTCGACCGACGGTCCAAACTTGGTCTGGACCCTCACCCCAGACCTTATCGCCATGGGTGACCCTGCTAGGAGCAAATGAATTGCTCCCGACGATAGCTCTGGAGATCACGGGGCCACGCAAGCCCCCACACCACGTCAAGGTGTCCGGATCCTTTGAGGGGGCCCATTCTGAAATTTGTAGTGTATTGTCCCCCTATTACTATGCAAAGGTAATAAAAATAGTTTGAACATGTATTTTACAGGTAGGTATGATGTATTAGCATCAAAAGTAACAGTCATTTGGGGGAAATAATCCTTGTTTTGCCATTTACATACCTGTGAAATGTCTCTTCATTACCTGTTGAGTGTCTTGATTGAGGGTATGGAATGACCTACATTGCCATTTTCAAAAGTAGGCCTAAGCGTCAAGGTCCTGAATACAACTTGATCACGTTTGTGTAAACTTTCACAGACTGCACTGTATTACACAAATGCATGTTTATTTTTATAGGTAAACTGGCAGTATATATATATATATATATATATATATATATATATATATATATATATATATATATATATATATATATATATATATATATATATATATATATATATATATATATATATATATATATATATATATATATATATATATATATATATATATATATATATATATATATTCAATAAATCATAGAAGAAACCAACTATCAATATGTATGTATCAATTTCTCACCTTGTGAAATGAATATATGCTTTGATTCGATATTTATAGTTGGTTCATTCTATGATCTATTGAGTATTGTATGAATATATATACATGCCCTGGGCATGCCTCAATGTCATGCCCCTGGCATGCTTTAACATGCCTCAAATGTGCCCTAAAGCATGCCTCAAATATCCCACAATAGCAGGTTTCAGGCACGTCATTAAACTGGTTTGGCCAGGGTATGCCCTTGGTTTGCTCGGGGCATGCTTGGACCATGCCCCGCAAGGCATGTCTAGAGCAGATGAGGCATGCCTTTGGAGTCCCGCCTTAATGTAAAAAGGAGTGTTTCAGGCAAGTTCTAGGCAAGTGAGGAGTGAATTTGCCATGCCCAGGCACCTCACCTGCCCTGAAAGAAAGCTTTAGGCATGTCTAAGGAATGCTTCGTGTTTGTAGGGAAGTGCGTGGTCAATACAGTCAAATGCTTTTTGCAAGTCACAAAATTATCCCATTGTAACTTCATTTATATCCACTCGTTCGTGTATGTATGCCAAACTATCATTAATCGCATCTGCAGTTGATTTATTTTTTCTAAAGCCAAACAGATCACGTTGTACTATGTCATTTAATTCCAAAAATGCAGTAAACCTGTTTTTGATGACTGTTTCAAAAACCTTTGAGAAAATTGTTAAAAGTGAAAGTGGACGATAGTTGCCCATGTTTGTCACATCTCCTTTATCTTTGTATGTTGATTTTACAATAGCTACTCCAAAGTACTTAGGGAATACCCCCTTTGTAATGCTTCGATTGATTAATTGCGTCAATACATTTACAAATATATCAATCGTTTTTTCAATTACTGACACTTCAATGTTGTCACTACCAGTTGCTTCACTATTTTTTAGGTTCATAACAATATTAATAATTTCATTGTTGTTACTGGAAATAAGTATATGGACTTTGGCCTATCAACAATACCATTTATATATTCAGTTTCTTGTTCTTTCGTAATTGATATGTGATTGGTAATCTTCTTTGGTATGTTTATATAGAATGTGTTGAAATGGTTTGCTATCTCTATTGGATTATTAACTGCTATATTGTCTATTTCTATATTAATATTTTCTATCTGTTTACTGTTTTGACAGCCAGTTTCTCTTTTACTATTTCCCATAACTTTTTGGGTTTGTGGAGTGCTTCTTTTATCATTGTTCCATTAAACTTTTCCTCTGCTCTATTTATAATTAATACATTTTGTTTTTTAAACTCCTTATATTTTGAGGCAAAAACCTCACTTACTTTGGCATCGCTCTGCATATCCTTGAGTTTCCTGCTGTTTATAATAATTTCGTTTGTTATCCACTTCTTCTTATTATTTTTATTTAAATATCCTCTACTTTTAACAAGGGAAAATGCTTTTTCATACAACCTTATATAAGTTTCCATGAATCTATCAAAATTTTCATTTACATCATTATCTATTTGTAGACAGTCCCAGCTGACTGTACCTAGTAACTCCCCCATCATTTGTATTCTACTTTCGGTAATAGCCCTAAAGTAAGTATCTGGTTTATTTGGAACCTTCACCTTTATGTCACAGGTCTTAAAATACAATCTTATATTCACCGTTATAGCCATGTGGTCCGAAATCCCATTTTCAAGTACCTTGGTTATGTAATCTTTACTGTCGACATTGTTAATACATTATCAATTGTAGTCGCTGAGACAGAGGTTACCCTAGTAGGCTCATTTATGATTGCATATATATTGTGTGTATTGATTACCATATTCAAATCTTGTAGGGCTACAGAATCTTGGGCAAAATTCACATTAAAATCTCCTAGAATAGCAATATTTTTCTTTTCCTTCGATAATTGTAAGAGAATACTTTCTAAATTATCTAAGAACACTGAAAAGATACCTGTGGGCTGTGGGGGATCTATAAATAGTCATTATTATCATATTTTTGCATTTTTCATCATTGTACCTTATAAATTCTATAATTGAACATTCAAAATGTTGTTCTGTACGTGTTTAGATTTACGAATTCATTTCGTTCAACCGCCTCATGCTCAGCGTTTACAAATATTATGGTTCCACCTCCATTTTTTTTGTTCCTACAGAAACTAGTAACCATTTGGTAGTTCGACAATTGTATCATTTTCGATTCCTGTTTGGTTAGCCAATGCTCAGAGTAGGTGATGACGTCACAAAGTTCGTTATCATTCTTTTGACACTCAAATAACACTTCTGATTGGTTTAGCTTACCTCTTAAACTTCGCACGTTTTGGTGACTCATTTTCAACATAACAGACTCTTCATTTACCTCCTGTGACCCCATGTTTTTGTTTAGATTTCCGAATTCAATATCTCGTATGCATTGCACTTTATGGTGCGATTGCTCTAGGCTACCTCTAGACCGCGTTTCTCGTTCCTCCTCGTTTTCGAAAAAACCTTCTAACCGAGATGCCTGCTCGCCAGAAGGCAGGATCGTTCAAAGTTTCTGACAAGTCCTGTTTAGCACCAAGTTTGAATGCATTAGACTCGCCTAGTGTCACTAGTTTCTCACACGATATTTCTTCGTTAGGTGGTTTCGTTTTCACGTATTGCATGATGTCGACTGTATCTATGTCCTTACGCATTCTTCCAATATAAAGCCATACTTTCATTGGTGTTGCGAATGAGACTTTCATTGGTGTTGCGAATGAGGGGACATCTTGACCGGAAGCGGTGCCGACTGTCACTTTTCTTGACCAATTACCATGAATTGGCGCGAGTCTCTTGTTTCGATTCCCGTCTTCCTGGTTCACAGATTCACTGGACTCGGATTCTAGAATAACTTTATTATCGTTGTTCCTCTTACTTTTTGGTTTAACTACAGTATTACCACCGTCGGTCTCGGTAATTATTTCATCAATGACAGATGAGCGTGAGCCTGATTTGACATCTCCCGCGGATTCAAGGACACATGATATCTCTGGGAGCGCATTCTCGCGGCCAACTGTCGAACTACTTGCTTCCCTACGTTGTTTACTGTCAGATTTGACGTTTAAAATAGGCCAGCTTGGCAAGGCATTAGATTGTTTATTCACTTTCAAATGATGAATCTTTTCTCTAAGAAGCGTATTTATTTCTTCCAGGTTACTCATCAGTGGCGGCTCGTGCCCTACAGTGGGGGGAGGCAAGTTTCTTTCTAATAAATCATAAGATGCGTATGACTATTCATTTTATTCTTATTACATGAATGAATGTTGAGGTTTGAAGGCGCGTTGAAGGAATTGTTATTTTGCGTCAAAAAGATGACCCTAGTGTGAGCATAAAGTTCCCGCCAGCAGAGCTTTTAGAACTGAACCAAGCAAACCCCACCACCACGTCAAGGTGTCAGTTGTAAGGGGATTTTCATTTTTCATCAACATCGAAATTTGACACAACAGCATTGTACAACAATTAGGGCTACTACTCTAGTCCGCGACTGAACTGATTTATAACGAAACTAACACTAAGCCGGAATAAATTCTCAGAAATTCGTGTATTATTTTCAGTCACTGATACGAAGCAAGAATTGAAGATACCCCACTATAAACAAAATGATAAACACTGGACACAGTAGTCTACCTGTTTAATTATCTGGAGTTGACAAAGTAATCTACAGTATTTACAGAGTGATTTTTATTTGTGCACACTGCAATTTGGATTCATTTATGAGGGATGAATCCGAATTCCGACTGAATTTGTGGTTAAGTAACTAATACGGATATTATTAGATGAGCGTAGCGAAGATTTTCATTCCGTATACCGAACTTTTTTTTTTTTTTTTTTTTTTTTTTATTTTGTACGCGGCATACAGGTCAGGAAAAAGTTTCAATCAACTCGAAACTTTTTTCCTTAATTGGTGTTATACCAGAATAGGTTGAGATTGTTTTTCAGAAAAGTCGGTCAAACGGTGTCTCCGGAAATAATTTGGAAAGTATAGAAATTCCCCATAAGAATAGGCCGGGGAGAAATACTCGGAAAACCAAAATTTTCCAAAAGCTCTCAAATTTATACTGAATGTGGAAAAATCCATCATACATATTTTAAGCGATTTGTGAGACAATCGGATGTGAAACAACGAAGAAAACGCATTTTTAATGTACTTTTTTACACATCAATAAAAGCAATAAGGAAAGCAATTGGGAAACTACTAGGAAAACGCCTTATATGCGTTGTGAGATGAGCTTAGAAGTATGGAAATGTAGAATTAAGAACATTTGGTCGGCTCAATGTACATATACAGGCCATGGATCACTTCAAAGGTTCAAGAACCGCGGCTGTCTGTTGGTATATAAACCTTGGTTTCCAAACAATTATACCAGTGCCTTCTTCATATCCATCACAGATTTTAAACGTTTGAATTTATTGGTGACACTTGTTGCTCACATTTAATAGTTTCTTAATTGCTTTCTTAATTGCTTTTATTGATGTGTAAAAAAGTACATTAAAAATGCGTTTTCTTCGTTATTTCACTTCCGATTGTTCCATAAATCGCTTAAAATATGTATAATAGTTTTTTCTACATTCAGTATGAATTTGAGAGCTTTTGAAAAAATAAAATTTTCAAGTATTTCTCCCCCGGCCTATTCTCATGGGGAATTTCCATACTTTCCAATTTTTTTCCGGAAAAACCGTTTGACCGATTTTTCTGAAAAACAATCCCAACCTATTCTGGTATAACACCAATTTGTAAAAAAAGTTTCGAGTTGATTTAAACTTTTTCCTGACCTGTATGCCGCGTACAAAATTACACACAAACACAAACGAAAAAAAAACAAACAAACATGAAAACCAAGCCCAAAAATTTTCGGTATATGGAATGAAAATCTTCGCTACGCTCATCTAATTAAATGTGAGCAACTAGGAAAATGCCTTATATGCGTTGTGAGATGAGCTTAGAAGTATGGAAATGTAGAATTAAGAACATTTTGTCAGCTCAATGTACATATACAGGCCATGGATCACTTCAAAGGTTTAAAAATCGCGGCTGTCTGTTGGTATATGGACCTTGGTTTCCAAACAATTATACCAGTGCCTTCTTCATATCCATCACAGATTTTGAACGTTTTGATTTATCGATGAAACTTGTTGGATATGAAGAAGGCACTGGTATAATTGTTTGGAAACCAAGGTCCATATACCAACAGACAGCCGCGATTTTTAAACCTTTGAAGTGATCCATGGCCTGTATATGTACATTGAGCTGACAAAATGTTCTTAATTCTACATTTCCATACTTCTAAGCTCATCTCACAACGCATATAAGGCGTTTTCCTAGTTAAATTATCATTATAGTAATTAAATACGTATTCATGTTAAATTGTAGACTAGTTGTATAATAACATGGTAGGCCTATGTACTTTGTAGAGAAGTTACACAGTATTTAGTATTAAACCAGTAGTAAACCAACCATAAAACTCAGAACTGAAGTACAGTAACATATATTTTCAGAAAACCAAGTTATGTGTTTTGATTACATGGAGACAATACAGCTAAGCTTAAATCTATGCGTCAAGCTAAACAAGCACTTACATTCAGTGGGAAAGGCAACATTACACGCTAGATAACGATATACGGCCTAGATATAAGATAATTGCAAACAGAATAGAGCAATGAATCATCAAGTCAGGCTTGCTAGTTGTGTTCTCAGTGGCTTCTTGCTAGCTGATGTTTGTCTCTTTGCTGTCTTCAGTGTCTTGACTGTTCGTGCGATTCGTGCTTTGGTTTTGTGTAGATCCGTTACATAACGCACGAATGCACGAAGCCGGCCATTCACGTGTAGAATAACTGCTACGTGAAACACCTTTTCTCAATATCTTTGTCACCTTTCCAAATAGCACTCCATTCTTTGGCTAGTTCTTCACTTGTTTACAAAGTGATTTTTAGGGGTCGTGTACTAACAATATTACTCTCGTTCAAAAATCTATCTTCGATTGGGAGAAAGCGCTCGAAGAACTGGTAAAACTCTAACGAGCAATAAACTAGGCCACCTCTATCGAGAGATTTGGTCCATGATAGGCTTCCTGCCATTCCGATACTTCCATTGTTATTTTGTTCTAGGCCTATGCCATTTCTATTGATGTAGAAATTTTGGAAATTTTTGTACCCATATTTTTTGCTGAGCTGTCGTAGCAAATACCCAAGAAAGTGTCGATGAGCTGGATGTGATGTTGTACAGGACGCTGTGGATGGCTTTGGAGCTGCAGGAAGATTACTTTCATGGACTACTATGACTATTTTCTCCATTACTGCTCTTAGAATGCACTGCGTATTAAATTTGATTTTTTTCTCGTCGTGGTGTTCACTGCTGCAAGTGGATTTCTGTAATGAATATAAACATTTTTAAATCAAGCCAAAGTTTACTGAATAGTGCAACTGAGGAATAGGCATAGGCATACTTAAATTAGGAATGCCTTTCGATTAAACAATCATGATCAAATTCGAAGTCCACAATACCGAAAGTCAATCGAATCGAACAGAAACTGAACCATTTCATATCGAAAACTAATCGAAATCAACGAATAAAAAAAACCCTATGTATGAGCAAAATGAGAATGGTTGAGAAATAATAAATGGGAGGAAAAAAGTTTTGAGCTTGAAATATGAGGTATACTAATTTCTAGTGAACGATTAACTATGTAAATCACTGAAAATTAGAGAAAAAAGAATGAATGAATGAATGAATGAATGAATGGATGAATGAATGAATGTTAGGGCTTTACGGCGCGTCAACGACGTGGTTATCTTGCGCCGGTTTCATGTTAATCTAGTTATAATAAAATAATTAAACGATATATCAAACCACAGGCTCCGGTGTAAAAGACCGGAGCCACCAATAGATCAAATAACAATAATACAACCATGAATGTAATAACAGTAAAATAACTAAATCTAATAACAGTATAGCGACTATAAATCTATTGACAGTAAAACGACTATAAATCTAATAACAGTAAAACGACTATAAATCTAATAACAGTAAAACGACTATAAATCTAATAACAGTAAAACGACTATAAATCTAATAACAGAACGAACACAACATATCAACACACACTCAGAATCCGGTGTAAAAGGCCGGAACCTGTTGACAACACGACTATAAATCTAATAACAGTAACTTAGAACTAATATCACAGATCCTACAACTCTATTAACAATACTAAAACTAGAAGAGATCAACACAGATTAAAGCTTGTCTATTAGATTTGTACGCTTCAGGAATGTGATTAGTTTGTCAATTGTTCTACTGTTATTTTCCAGGATGTTTGAAAGCGAGTCTCCCATTGCCAACTGCTGCCTAAGGACTCTGTATGTACTACAGGCTAATAGTATGTGCCGCACAGTCAGGATTTCATCGCAAGTGTCACACGTGGGAACAATCTTTTCTTGCGTGAATGAGTAGGAATGGGTAAGTATTGTGTGGCCAATTCTCAATCGCATTAACACCACCTCCTCACGACGGGAGCTTCTAATAGAAGAGTCCCACGATGAAATTGTAGATTTAACTTCTTTAAGCTTGTTGTTCACTACTTGGTCCCACTCTCTTTGAAATCTTGATTTAAAAATTTGTTTAAAATATGCCTTCAAGTCTGTGGAGGGAACTTTTTGCTCATCCACTTGATTTCTCTGTGTAGCTTCCTTGACGGCCTCATCGGCCATTTCATTCCCCCTTATTCCCACATGTCCAGGTAACCAGCAAAACACTACACTGACATCCTGCAATGCAAGGGCGGTCAGGAGTGTTTGCACTTCCTGGACGAGATGGTTAGTGGGGTAAATCTTCTGTATGGCCTGAATAGAGCTTAAAGAATCGCTAAAAATAAGATTAAAATTCTCCTGACATTGCTTTATGTACTGTAGCGTTTTAATAATTGCAAACAGCTCAGAAGTAAAAACACTACACATTGGGCTCAATTTATAATTATAGCTGATGTCGGACCCAGAAATGAAGGCGCTGCCAACACTATCGTTCTGCTTCGAGCCATCAGTGAAGAACTTGATATATCCAGTGCAGTGTAGGCACAGTTCATTGAATAATTGAGTATATATTTGTGGACTTGTGTTTGCCTTGTTGTATGCCGAGAGCCTTCAGTTACACACGGGACGATGTACAAGCCAAGGAGAGGACCACTGATAACTAACAGGATAGACTCCTGGACACCGCAATCTCTCCTGAATTAAAAAATTGTCGAAACGAATACCTGTTGGCAGCGTTGAATTGAGTTTAGCATTGTACAGAGCATGAAAGCGAGGGTTAAAGAGTGACTGGTTAGTAGGGTGATTTTTCAAACTTGACAATTTTGAAGCATAAGAACTAAGGAGGAATAAACGTCTATTTTTTAAAGAAGGCTCACCCGCCTCACAATACAGGCTCTCCACCCGACTGGTACGGAGTGCTCCAATGGCCAGTCGGATGCCTGTATTGTGAACCGTGTTCAGCGGCTTCAGGTAACTATCTCTGGCCGAGTCATATACTATACTACCATAATCTATTTTGGATCGCACTAGAGCTCTATAAAGCTGTAACATGGTAGTACGATCAGCGCCCCACGAAGTTCCACTGAGGTAACGCAATAAATTAATAGATTTGAAACATTTAGTTCGTAATTGTTGAATGTGCGGCTTCCAATTCAATTTAGAGTCGAATGTTATTCCCAGAAATTTAGTTGTTTGCGTGAATGGCAGAGCTTCTCCTCCAAGGGTTATCACTGGATCAAGATGAATTCCTCGCAAGCGATGGAAATGAAGACATGTGGTTTTGCTCGTTGAAAATTTGAACCCTGTGTGGTCTGCCCATTTCTGTAATTTGTTTATTGTTATCTGTACTTGTCTAGATGCTGTTGCGAGTCTCGCCGACTTGCAGAATATTGCGAGATCATCGACGAACAGCGAAGAACAGACCGGAGTTCTAATGCACTCTACGATGCTATTGATTGCAATCGCAAATAATGTACAACTTAATACTGATTCTTGTGGCACCCCATTCTCTTGAATAAAATTATCGGACAACACATTTTGAATACGAACATAGAAACGACGATTACACCTAAAATTGGATATGAAAACAGGAAGATGACCTTTGAAACCCCACTTGAACAAAGTATTTAAAATATTATAGCGCCAAGTAGTATCATACGCCTTTTCGAGGTCGAAGAAGACGCATATAACATGCTGCTTATTCAGGAAAGCATCCTGAATGAAGCTTTCCATGCGAACGAGATGATCTAGGGTATTCCTGTTTTTTCTGAACCCAGACTGCTCTGTGCAAAGGAGGTTTCGGCGTTCCAACCACCATGTAAGGCGGTTGTTTACCATTCTCTCCATCACCTTGCACAGGCAGCTGGTCAGGGATATAGGGCGGTAACTGGACGGAAGCTTTTTATCTTTGCCAGGTTTGAGAATTGGTATCTGGATTGCCTGCTTCCAGTCTTCGGGAAATACACCAGTAGTCCAAATAATGTTGTAAACATCCAGGAGAGTGTCTAGGTCTGCAGACGTGAAATGCTTGATAGATGCATTGTGGATTCTATCCAACCCTGGTGCTGTATTTTCGGAGTGTTCTACGGCATGCTCTAGCTCCCACCGACTAAACGGCACGTTATATTCCTCGTAAGAAGCTGAACTGAAATCAAATGTTCTGCTTTCTGTACGGCGTTTGTAGCTCTGAAACGGTGCCGAGTAGTGGTGAGAGCCAGACACATCTGCGAAATATTTCCCAATAACGTTGAACATTTCATGGGGCAAAGTTGTTATTATACCATCGACTTCTATTCCTGCTATCGCATGTGTTTTAAATTTTCTGACAATCTTTCTGACACGATTCCACACTTTGGTTGACGATGTATGGACATTAATTGAAGAAATATAGTTATTCCATGACGCCTTCTTCGATGCCTTTATAACAAAACGCGCTTTAGCACGCAACCTTTCGAAGGCCATAAGGTTAATGTTATTGGAATGCTTATTAAAAATCCTCAGAGCTTGTTTGCGTTTGCGTATTGCCTCTTTACAATCCTCGTTCCACCAGGGAACGGGGATATGTCGTGGATTCGTCGACGTAACAGGGATACTCTGTTCAGCCGCACGAACAATGGATTGAGTAATTTGGCAGACTGTCTTCTCTATGTCATTGGTAGTGTTGATATCCTGTAACTTTATCAGACTGGTGAAAAGTGGCCAGTTGGCACGGCGTAAGTTCCATTGCGCACAGCGCTTCGATTCATTAAAACCAGAGTGAATATTCAATATTGAAGGAAAATGGTCACTTCCACACAGATCGTTATGAACAGATAAAGTTAAAAGAGGAGCAAATGATGGTGAACATACACAAAGATCGATGACACAGATGGCATCACTATTCGGATTAAACCTAGTTTTTTCTCCATTGTTTAGTAAAATCAAATCATTATTGTTAAAAAATTCTTCGAAAAGACGACCCCTTCCACTAGTGTCAGCCATGGTATCGCCCCATAGCTGATTATGTGCATTAAAATCACCAAGGAGGATGTATGGCCTAGGGAGCTGGTCAACAAGTCTCTGAAGGTTCAACATTGTTACGGGTGCTCATTCAGGTAAGTACAGGTTACAGATGGTAATAGGTTGTGGAAGGTGTGCTCAAATCACCACTGCTGGTAAAGGTGTTTGAATTTGCAGTGGGTTGGCATGACAACTATCATGGACAATTGTTTGCGACTCCTCCACTTGCCTTCCTGCCTGATGTGTCGTCAAATCGATAAAAACAATAATTACTCAAGAATGGAGAGTCAGTTTGTTTAAAATGTGTTTCTTGTATGAACAAACACACAGGTTTAAAACTAGATATTAAAAGTTTTATTTCTTCTCTGTGTACGTTATAACCATTACAATTCCATTTCATAAGAGACATGTTAAAAGACATTACGAAGTTTACTGAGAAACTTTCCTCAAACTATCACACTCATCAACGTCCCGTACATCTTCAACTTCCATGGAGTCAGATGATGCAGGAGAGTCGTCTGGTGGCTTACTAGGTACTACCATTTTTGACTTCACTGTATCTGGCTTCATCGTAATTCTTCCTTTTGAGGTTGACCGATTTATTTTGGTTACCACTTTAGACATGGGTTTAGAAATATTCTGGTTTTGTGTTCGTAGTTGAGCTAGAAGATCCTTGATCATTCTGTCTTTTTCTTCATTGTTCTTGGTAAGCTCATCCAGTTTCTTAGTTTGTTCTTTAATTATAATTTTCTTTTCCTTAATGTGTTTCTCCTGTTCTTTCATACGAGATTCCTGCTTGCTGAGTTGCTGTTGAACAGATAACAGTTGGGTTTGTAAATCTTTGATCGCCAATGTATTTTTATCATTGGACTCAATGGCCGCAGGCTGAGGTAATGTATTTTGTTGCCATAGGGTCTCAATAACTTCTTTCTGTGCAATTATAAGTTCTTTAATCTCTCGCATTTCCACATTGGTTACCGATTCACTATTGCTATTAGTTACCTGTTTCGAGTACGAGAAGTTGAATGAATTAGTTGGGAAGAGGTTCGTGTACTTTTGACGTGCGTCATATGCCGATATCTTTTCTGTTATCATGTACTCGAGTATCTTCTTCTCTTTTTTCCAGATATTGCAGTCTTTTGACGCAGCCGAATGTTTGCCTTTGCAGTTAATGCAAAGAGGTTCCGTCGTACATGGTTCGTTTTCGTGATTGTCCATGGAGCAAGACGCACAAGTGTCATTACCTTTACAGTTGGTGACCGTATGTCCGAAACGCTGGCATTTGTAGCATCGCATTGGATTGGGTACGTATGCTCTAACGTTCAATTTGTAATAGCCTATAACTATGGCAGAAGGGAGGACAGGAGAATCGAAGGTAAGTATTAATGCGGATGTTGGTTTAAGAACACCTCCGCGACGAGACTTGATCCTATACACTTCAATTACTTTTTGTTCGGCAAGTTCGACTTTCATTTCCTCTTCAGTGGAGTCAAGGAGGTCATAACATGACACAACACCTTTAGACGAATTAAGGTTTTTGTGTGGCGTAACTTGAATATTGAAGAAGCCATTTAGAAATTTAGTCTTGATCAAGAGATCTGTCTGCACCGAAGTTATAGTCTGAACGAGAAGAGTACCATTGGACAGTCGTTTAAGGTGTCCAAGATTACCTGTCACTTTGTTTATGGCAGTGGTGATTCTTATGAGGGAGTGTTTCGAAAACGATTTGCCTTCTTCCGCACTTTCAATTATGAAATAACGAGGTGCAGATGTTGGGAATACGTTGCTATGTATGTCATTTGTATAGACTGGAGATTCCAATAAGGGTCTAATTCTCTTATTGTTTCCATTAACGCAATCCAGGAGAGGGAAGTTGTTTGGGGTTTTTTGATTGTTGTTCATGTTTGTCCCACGAGCAGCTAGGGAAATAGACGTCCGCTCGCACAGAGCCCCGCGTGTGCAAGTAAGGTAAAATTAAAACTGAAGGTCACCAGGTATTCAGAGTATATCGTTCAAGACTACCTTGACCCGTAGCCATTCATCCTCTCGGCACGATGATTTCCACCTCAGGATTGGGTTCATGTCCTTTGTTGGAGCTTGGTCGTCAAGAAAGCGTGGGTCTATATCCTGTTCATAGCCATGGTTGTCAACAGTCGGGGGCGTTCTAGGCATGCAGAGGGAGCCGGCAGAAACAGAAAGGTAAGTAAATAGAGAGAAGAGAGTGAGAATAGAAGTAAGAAGAGAAAATAGAGCTCAGAACTCCCTCTATACACTCCGGTCACCGGAATGGAACCCACTCGACCAGCGGTCCGAACTTGGTCTGGACCCTCACCCCAGACCTTATCGCCATGGGTGACCCTGCTGAGAGCAAATAAATTGCTTCCGACGATAGCTCTGGGGATCACGGGGCCACGCAAGCCCCCACACCACGCCAAGGTGTTCGGATCCTTTGAGGGAAAAAAAAAATAGAAAAAGGAACTGATATATGAGTGAATATATCGGTGGAATATAAAAGAATGTATTGAGTAGGAAAAAACTAAGAACAAGAAGTAATATATGAATGGATACTTTTAACCAGTCAAATTGAAAATGAATTTGGTTGTAAAGAATAAAGGAACAATGAAAAATAAGACGTCTAGGAAATTAATATATGAATGGCTATTTTGCATTAGAAAAATGAAAATTAGAAATAGGTTGAGAAAATATAAATTAATAGGAAAAAATGTTTCGAACTTGAGATAAAAAGGTGTATTGAATTCTAGTGTTTGATTAATCATGTGTATCACTGAAAGTTGAAAAAAACGGGGGGAATATGACATGATATATGAATATTAAATTTGTACGAGTGAAATGTACATCGAATTGGAATTGTGAGAATTAATAGATGAGGAAAAAAGGTTTTGGAAATTAAAGATGGATGGATACTTTTAATCAGTGAAATTTTAATGATATTTGAATTGATGAATTGAACGAACTGGAAATAGAAATGAACATTCGGGAAATAATATATGAATGGATACTTTTAAGCAGTCAAATTGAAAGTGAATTTGGTTAGAAAGATATAGGAACAATGAAAAATAAAACGTCCAGCAAATTAATATATGAATGGCTATTTTGCATTGGAGAAATGAAAATCAGAAATAGCTTGAGAAAAAATAAATTAACAGGAAAAAATGTTTTGAACTTGAGATGAAAAGGTGTATCAAATTCCAGTGTTTGATTAATCATGTGTATCACTGAAAGCTAAAAAAAAAAAAAAAGGGAATATGAAATGATATACGAATATTAAATTTGTACGAGTGAAATGTATATCGAATTGGAATTGTGAAACTTAATAGATGAGGGAAAAAAAAGTTTTGGAAAATAAAGATGAATTGATACTTTTAGTCAGTGAAATTTTAATAATATTCGAATTGATGAATTGAATGAACTGGAAATAGAAATGAACATTTGGGAAATAATATATGAATGCCAAATTTGTATGACTGATATGAAAATTGTATTTGGATTGAGAAATAATAAATAGAGGAAAAAAGTTTCGAGTTTGAAATGATAAGGTATATTGAATTCTTATGTACGATCAACAAATTATAGCATGTAAATAATAGGAGAAAATTACCAACAAGAGGTATTATATGAATATATATTTTACGTTAGTAGAATGAAAATTGGATTAGGTTTATAAACATCATCACACTTGTATTGCAAAACTCATAGACAGGAAATAATATATGAATGGTTAAATTTGTTAGTGGAAAAAATTATAATGGAATATAATGAGATTATAATAGAAATATTTCGATAGAAAATAAAATGATGATTACTGAAAATTCAAATAGTAGTTATTGAAAAAAAAACGGGAAAGATTATGAGTGGGTAGATAAGAAAAGGAAATTTATTCTAAATTTATTTCTTATGGAATGTTTAAAAATTACCGCGAAAAAAAGTTAAGTGCAGCTCTTGGCACTCATGGGCAAGCGATGAAAATATGCATTGACCCATGACGGTCAACTAAACTTGCCATCTTTTGAAAGAGAAAAAAAAATTAGAAGACAGTTCTATCAACGTACAAAAAGTACATATGCCTAGTCCTATTCTATGTTGCATTACATGTCCAACAATGAGTGTCATAAAAGTAGTTCTCACGCTGTCCATGGATAGAATGAAAAATAAACAGTAGCTGACACCGTTTTTTCTGTTTGTAGCGTATAGCCTAGTCATAACCACGCAGCTTTTATACTTGTCATAGGGTGTCGAAAATAACTCATATGCATGATAAAAACATATTAGTGCTTACCAGTGAATGTCGAAGAAAACAATAATCTCATTCATAATACAACTCGAATTCTGGATTCATGTAAAAACGAATTATGAAGTACCATTCAAAAAACCATTCGATCCCCGCTGTGTTTGTCTTACATCTGCCATCTTACAGTGCCGCGGCGTGCTTACAATGTTTCAGAAATCGCTCTGCGTTTGAACTAACGTAAGTGACGTCACAGTCGCGTTCCATCCTAGTTAGCTATTGTCCTAGGTGTGAGGTGACATATTTATAGAATGTGAGTTATGTCGGTTGCCGTAGATGTTCTGGATGGATGGGATGGATCTTAGAAGGAGGTACAATGTACAGTTCCGTCAATGCAGCCGAGCACTCCGGGAAAATTATACTTGTCTCTGAATCTGTCACATGAAAAAGGTTTCATAGGTTTGTTGGAGTTCATATGGATTTTAACCCAGGCTTAGGTCTACTTTCCCTGCTATAGCGTTTACATTGGTTTCATGAGAACATATTCTAACGATAACTTAGATTGGATGTAATCGGTGAATGATTAATGAGATGATAGGCCTAACAAGATAAGTGGAATTTTTTTATCAATTGTTTTGAAGTGGGAAGCTAACTAAAGGTGGTGGCCTACTCTTAAGGATCCAACCCTGTATGCATTTACTTGGATGATATAGAGAACCTCTGTCACGATAGTCAATCATTGAGAGAGTCGAACCCCGGTCTCCTGAATGACGGCTGAGCATGCTAGGCCCAGCGCCTGAACTGGTCTTTAGAAGCCTAGCCTACATGTCTCAGTCTTACCTTCCCTTTACTGCTGCTTGTTCCAACTGTGTTGTGGGGAACGTCACCCAGTTTGGTAGCATAATGGTGTTGATTGCGGCGGTCACATCATGTATGGTCCTGCTCACAGATCTCTGGCTGATAGCAATTGCCAGATCCTGGCCAACCGACATCTGGTAGCTTCCAGTGGCGAAGAATCGTAGCGCAGCCAGAACCTATAATTCATAGGTGATTGATATATGAACCAAGGCCTAGGCCTACAACCATTTTGAGATTGTGAGTCAAGTGTATGATGTACACTACCCTATGCCAATATTTCTGAATTCACGGCAAGATGTGGGCCAACGTTTAATTCAAAGACAAAATACTCACTCTAACCTCGACTGTCAAATCGGATCGCCGGCGACGAACAAGCAATCCCGGTCGTAGTGTTTCCACCAAATCGAAGAAAATATTTCTTGAGAATCTAAACGGCGACATAAACCTTAATTCGCCCATGCCCATCTGCATTCCATCCACTCTGTTGTGATCACAGCCTTCTTTATTCAGATCATTCTTTTCTGATACTGCCCTTTCACGCGGGGTATGTTTCCCGTGTTAACCGATGTCCATTCATTTTCGTTCACACATTCGCCGATGGTTCCGTTGTTTCCAGACCATGACGTCACTTTCCGAAGACTTTCAAGTATATCAGCTGGGGCCCTATTCTCGAGCTCGTACGTTTTGAAGCACATACGCGTGAAAGCATATGGTCTGAACGCGCATTGGTTTTGCTCCCGCACTAAAAGCCCAATTCTCGACAAATCTCAAAGACAATGCGCGTTGAAGCCATTGCGTTATGAGTAACAACACGGCACACCATTACCGGGCCGTGGCGATACAGATGAACGTGTAACTACGTCAGCACAGCGTGCCAATAGCATAGTTATAACCAATCAGAATGCGGCTACATTTTCGATACTCAACAGCTGATTTGAACGATGTAGAAACGAGTTTAGACAACGAAGCTGTCACTTCAGAAGCTGTCAAAATAACTTCAAGGTAAGATTGTTTTTCAGAGTTTATTAACTGTAACCATAATCTGGGTTAGTTATTTATATTATCTATCGTTAAAAGCCAATTCATTAGTACAATTACCTCAAAGTTTTCTAGTATTTTGAGGTTATAATTCACCTAGGCGGGCTAGGCCTAAGCAATAACATTCTAATAGTCCCTAGGCAGATTGAGTTTGTAGCTCGAAGCCCTAGGCCTTACCATCGAATCTATTCATAATTGAATAGTAAATGCATACACTCATGTAAGATTCAAAAAGTGCTATGAGGCAATAAGAGGAAATATTCCAAAATACTTTTACCGTAACTAGGAATATCCAAAATAAAACATACGGTATGGCTCTACATGTAGGCCTAGCGGTAGGACTAGTTGGTAGCTAAGATATATCCAATTAATTTGATTCTAGTACTCTTTGTCTGATACAGGAGTGTCTAATTATAACTGTATATGGTTTCTGTCAACAGTTGGATGCCTGCTAGTGAACTTGTCGAAGAATTGGACGCTGTTCCATCACAACACTTGAATGTGCAGCAAGCCTGCATTTCCTGTACCTAATAATTGACTTTATAATAACTGCGACCTAATCCTGTTGTACTCAATTACCCTATTATTCCCTGGGATGGCTATTATTCTGGTGGGTAATCGCCGCCCCCTAAACGACGGAACATAAGTATATTGAATGAACGTGTACGATCGACCCGCACTAAATTTGTTTGCTGAATGAAATAAGATTCATGTAAATTATGTAATTTTTTTAACACTAAATATAATCACATATATAGGGCCTACTAAGGCTTACACTACTAGGCCTAAGCAACTTGAATATTATTATTATTTTTACGACGCGTTTACATCTAGGTAATGTCGTACCGAAAAAACATTGCGGAGCAAAAGTATGGCCGATCCCGTGCAACGGGCGTAGTATTGGTTGAAAATCTGTAGTTTTCATTTTTAATAACGGCAATAAAATACATTCAACTTCAATTATTCCATTCACTGGTACCTATCATGAACATCAATTACCGTCAGGGACTGAGACCTTTATGTATAAAGGTCCCGGTTGCGGTCACGGTTGTGAACTGAATTTTATAAAGGTCCCGGTTACGGTCCCGGTTACGAAGCAAATTTTATAAAGGTCCTGGTTTCGGTTAAGGTCTCGAAGTGAAATTAATAACGGTCTCGGTCCCGGTTATGGTTATGATGCATATTTTATAAAGGTCTCGGTTATGGTTATGAACTGAATTTCATAAAGGTCCCGGTTACGGTCCCGGTTACGAAGCAAATTTTATAAAGGTCCTGGTTTCGGTTAAGATCTCTCAAGTGAAATTATTTACGGTCCCGATCCAGGTTATGGTGCAAATTTTATAAAGGTCCCGGTTATGGTTATGTAGCAAACTTTATAAAGGTCCCGATTACTGTCACGAAGGAAAGTTTATACAAATCCCGGCTGCTTACCTTGAGTTTTGCGGCACATTCTCCTACTGAGCGAAACGGTTGCGGTTGCCCGAAAAATACGGGTTTTTAACGGTTGCGGTTACGGTTACGGTCTCAGTCCCTGATTACCGTATTGAATATCTGCAGCCCTACATTATAAACTAATTGTTCTTGTGACTTGAAGATCCTGGCAGATTCTGAAAAGAGGAAGGAGATTGGTTCGCACGGAAGGTAGGTTTTGTCGGCTACGTTCCGTTTCGAGACAATAAAAAACAAATCGTCGAAATTTTATCATTACGGTTTTTGGTAGAACGACGTTTCAATAAAACTGTCGTGATACAAACTAGGCCCTAATCTATCTTCACATTGTGTCATTGAACGATGCATATTCATCCATACAAAAACAATCCGATTTTCATACAATTTGGTATTCTCACATTACGTACTGTACTTCTTATAATTTTGTAACCTAACTAAACGTTTGACTCTTGACATGATTATTTTTCAACAATTTACTTGGTCAATCCGGTCTCTCGACTGAAGCGGTTTGGTGGAAGAAAAGCCCCGCCGCACAAATGAAGATATTATTATGAGCATTTCAGAAAATGGATACCGGTATACATGGTTTTGATGATGTTCTATAATATTTCAGGATTTTTTTGTAATCAGTTTTGTAAAACCTTTGTGCATCTACACATGTATTGATTTTGTTACGCTGTACCATCTTGGTATCCCGTTTTGCGGACAGCCGTCAAATAAATTGACATTCTCTCTTATGCCGCTTTTACTGACTCGCGTTGAGAGCGACGCGTTACAAGCGTCAGTCGCCCTGACCACTCACGTTTCGCGCTTCGCGCGAATCACGTTAGCTGATTGGCCAGCGCGACTGACGCTTCTAACGCGTCGCTCACAACGCGAGTCAGTAAAAGCGGCAGTAGGCTTACTGATGCAAAGCGCAGGGCGAAGGTAGGCCTATGGATAATTTCAATAATTTCGAATTACACACTGAAGATTCTATAATAATGCACGCCACTCATATAGTCAACATCAATTTTATTTTCTACGACTGTGTAAGTATTAACAGTGCTAAGTGAAATACGGGTGCTCTACAAGATTCTATTCTTTTCACAAACTGATTTGTAAACACTTCTTTGAAAAAGTTACAGTTTAGTTTCACCTGAACATATTTCATACACCCTTAGCCTATGATATCTTTGTAAGGCCTAGTTGTTTTGTGAAAGTACACTTTGAGTTCACCATTATTTCACTAAATAGAGTATTTTGACAAATTACTCGTTTCACAAATTATCTGTGCTGTACCTCGGTAGGCCCAACCACTGAAATTTTGAACTATTTGTACCGGTAACAGTGTTTTGTTCTACACACACGACGGGTTCCCATCCAATTATGAATTTTCTTTAACTGCTGAATTGTGATGGCACGTCAATCGCTGATTCCTAGTCCTCGTCCCATGTCATCGATGGTTTGGTACCCGTCTACGGCTGCCGAAGTCCCCAGCAGGTGGCATCGTGTAAGATCTCCAGAAGCCTTTCTTGTAAACGAAGGAAGCGTCAGAAAAGTACAACCAATCTCACATGGCAGAACTGCAGCTACTATAAAGAAAAATTGAAAGTGACAATTTTGTGACGCTTGCCGAGATTGGACAATCGATGTGGATACCGTAACATGCTTCATGATGATGATTATTGTTTGTCTAACGACCCACCAACAGCTCGGCTATTTGGTCTTTACGAATGAGCGCGTAGGCCTAATAATTTGATGATGTTTACAAAAACCCATGACCTTAGGCGGGACTCGAACCCACGCTCGGCTTGAGCGTTGACTGACCGAGCCGGCTGAGTGGCGCTGCTCTACTCGCATAGACCCAAGTAATTCCTGCTAGTGTGTACTGGAGCTTGCAATCTTGAGAAGTAGGGCCCTAGGTATAGGTTTATTAAGTAGGCCTAGGGCTACAGTGCTAGGGCCTAGTGGTCTGACGTAATTTAAAAAGTAGACCTACGTCTTACAAATTCAATGGTTGAGGCTAGGCCTATGGTTGAAGCTAGTTCTACGGCCCAATAACATGAAAATAAATCGTCACTTAATGCAGTGTGGCTCACTATTTCTTTCTCTCAATGTTTCACATGAAAACTGATGTAGACCTATCCTGAATACTTGTATACATCCCCTAGGACTAGGCCTAGGGTGATGTACTTTTGCAGAGGTTATAAAATTTGAGGTTAGACTTACCATTGCATGTTCCTTTTCGATAACCTTCCAATTCCGATGTACAAAATACTCTCGCCAATGACGATAATCTTCACAAACACACTCAAGTCTTGAAAATTGAATATTCAGTTTGATATCAAATATTTCGTGTCGGATGTGGAACATGAGATATTGAAACACATGCCGCCATTATGACAACGCACATACGCTTTGATCGAAACGCCGAGTTTCGGTCGGCGGGTTAAAACACACGGGTATAACGTATTACGCGATTGGTTTTCGTGTTCGAGAATTGGGTTTGACTCAAAACGTACGATTTGCGTACGCGATGGCGGTCACGTGGCACCAAAACGCATGTGTTTAGAACTCGAGAATAGGGCCCCAGTATGTTTGAAGTGTCAGATCTGCGAAGTTACTAAATATTTTGGGAATTTCCGTAAAAGAATTCGAGCTAAGCGCGCATTCTATTCGGCCGTGGTTGCGAGTTACTACCTTCGTTTATGACAATAATATGAATGATTAATCCCATAAAATGATGGAATATCCCCATGACTAGTTCTTGATTCACGTTTATTGCTTGAGCTAACATGAATATCGTCCAAGTTCAAACCTGAGTAAGTCTTAGGTAGAGATCAGTGGTCTAAAGGCCCTAGCTAAAATGTAGATATGACATAACCTCAATAGCGTCGTAGGGAATTGAAAAATTCTGACAGATTGACAGTTTTTCGAAGTTGGAGATTTAAATTACCAGAGTTCAGCACATACCAGACCATGACGTCATTTTTGCTTGCGCGAGCAAAGATGCGCGAACCCGTCAAAATAGCCTTAGGGCCGGTATTATAAAGAACAGTTATGTGGCCAAATAGCGCTATTTGGCCACATAACTAGGTCGAATAGCTTATTGGCAGTATTATGAGCACCAGGTTACAATAAACTGTACATAATACAATAATAAATATACATAATACATAATACAATTGTACATAATACTATTGTATACAATAATACAATAAATCGTACAAATAAACTGACCGAATAGCTATTGGGTGCTTAGACCACCGAACAAATCCTTATGTGGTAGGATAACAGCTGATGAAAACAAGATGGCGTCATTTTGAATCTGTCAGTTCCGTATTTTTAAGGTTAAGTTCAGAAATCATGTTTTAGGCAGGATGGATGAAGATGTAATACATGATAATTCATCAGATTCAGATGATGAATTTTTAATGTACGTGGGCGCGAGAGCCAGAAGAGCCCGTGTGTTCCGGGAAAGAGTGGACCATTTCGGGCGGTGGGACCACGACGAGTTTTTTATAAGATTCCGGCTAACCAAGGATACTGTGCATGATTTGTTGCTCGCTATTGAGCATATTCTTGAATTCGAGACCGACAGGTTAGCATAGTAATCTATAAGGCACTGGGCCCATAATCCCTAGGCCCAGGTCGTGTAGGGCCATTAACACTAGGCGTACAAACTCGATGCCTTGGCCCATCCTGTGGGCTAATGGTAGGCCTAAGCCTAATTCTAGGGTTCTCTGTCTAATTGAAAGGTCCTAAGGAGTCTAGGGTTTTAGTGGCTTACTTTGCCTTGAGATTCCTGCATGGTATAATATTATAGGCCTAGTCAGTAGTGAAATTTAAAGCCCCCTACATGAATAAATGGGCCTAGGCCTACCCATCAATTTTCTATCGGTATGCAAGTTCTGTCGGGCGTATTCTCTAATAGCAAGTCAAACGATACACGTCCGTCTTGTCGAAATGACCGAACCATTCATCTTGGAGCATACACTACACTTCGATACAACCATACACTTCGAGTATCAGGATTTTGCATTTCCTAGGCAAATGCTGGGATGGTTCGTAGGATTTTTCGCGGGATGACCACGAGCGGTTCTTTCCCATTATTGGTAGCCTACCTTGGAAACCTTAATCTCCTGACTGATTCACTACCCTCTATCATATATGTACTCACTACTTGGTGCCTCCATTATGTCATTGGGGTACTTAACCGTCTCTATAACAAAAGCTGCGTCGGAGTTACAATCGAGCTACGTTTAGTATGAAATAGCTTGGGCCGATACAACAATTCTAATATATTGAATATGAAAACATTTTAGGAATGAATCCATATCGCCCATGGATCAATTGCTGCTGACCTTGCGGTTCTTTGCGACGGGTTGCATGCTGATTTCTGCTGGTGATTTTCTTGGCTGCCATAAAACGACAGCTGGTAAAATCATCAGAAGAGTCACGCAGGCAATAGCCGGGCTTCGACAGGAGCATGTTACATTTCCACGAAATGAGGAAGAACGGAGGCAACTACAGGGAGGTTTTTATAACCTTAGCCGCTTCCCACGTGTGATTGGATCCAGAGATTGTACTCACATCAAAATTATATCCCCAGGTTTGTTGGTCTTGTCCTGAAGATTTACATTGATTTAATTTCCAAGACAAGACACGTCGGGTCGCTAATGCACTAAATCGTCATTCACAAGACGGGTTCGATACCCGCCATGGTCGATCATTGCGACTAATTTTTATTTGTTTTCCATGTGTCAGTGAATACTAGGATCTGGTTCCTTATGATAATGGGTCACAATTACTTTTTACCACTTTCCAAAAAATGATAGGCCCAAAATAACTTTATCGCCCTTGTGGTGCCCTGTTCAAACGATCCTACCTTTCAACCATAGCCTCAATTGGGAAACAATGATTTTGTATCAGCTTCGATGTTGATTGAGAAAAATACATATATTACCTACCAGTACCGGTATTATAGTTATTATTAGAGTGCATTGGTGTACTCAATAGATATACAAATCAGTTTTGTGTCTACGCGGATACCGGTACCAGTAACTTCCTTGTCCATCCTTACTAAATCCACTCCTTTTCCTCACCACTTAGGAGGCAACAATGCAGAAAATTATAGGAACAGGAGAGGTTTCTTTTCCATAAATACACAAACAATATCGGACCATAAGCTGCGGATAATGGACGTTGTGGCTAGATGGCCTGGATCGGCCCACGATCAGACCATTTTCAACAATTCCATGATCAAAGCTAGGCTTGAAAGGGGGGATTTTGGTGATGGTCTGATATTGGGCGATTCAGGATATACCCAACAGCCATACCTGGTTATACCACTTCGAAATCCCATCCTTTCCGAAGAGCACTTATTCAACGAATCCCAAATCCGGACCAGGAGTACCGTAGAACGCCAGTACGGAACGTGGAAACGCAGATTTCCATTAATGCCTTTGGGCATACGCCTACGGCTCGACATAGTCCAACACGTCATTGTTGCCTGTGCCGTTCTCCACAATCTCGCAATAGACCACCATGAGGGGATGCCCCCGGATGACCCTGACGTACCGGTACTAGACCTTCTAGGAGATCAGATTCCAAGAGATGTTGCGAATCAAGGAAACCGTGCAGGAATACAGAATGTCCTGATTGACTATTTTAGGCGATTCAATTAGGAATAATCCTAGCATTCACTTTGATAGCAATCACTATTTTCAACTATCGTATTTCACACTATTGTCACTATTTTCACATGTCTCCATTTTAGTATATACCGTTCATATTATAAATTATTAAAATTCAATATGTGAAATAATCATTATATAATCAAACAATACCTAATTACAAAATATTCATTAAATACTTACAATTTGAATGCTCAATGTCATTTATTTAGTACATGCCTTGTTATAAAACAAACTAGGCAAGCGCAGAAGGAACTAATTAAGAAATCTTATAAAAAAAAATACATTGAGCAGAGTAAGAATGGAAGTGGAAAGAGCGGGTAGAGAGTGTATATCTACGGTTTAATCCGGGGAGCGCCGCAGGTATGGAATGAGCTGGAAAGAGAACAATATGTCGAAGATCGGTGTTATAATGAAAGTGCTGAGCAATAAAACAATGAATGGTACCGGTTGTTTTAAAATTATCATCTTTTATTAATTCGAAGAATATCAGTTAGGCCTAGTCAAGTTTTTAAGTTATTAATAATAAGTTATGATATTGATAAGTTATTAATAAGTTATGAGTTTAGTTAATAATTATTTCAGTATTTCAGTATTTCTCTCTCTCCAGGCAAAGCATCCCTCACTTCAACGTCCATTTTGAAAATCGGATGTTTGAAGTTTTTCAAATTGTTTTTTTTTTCAACTGTATATCTAGCTGAAGGCTTTCCAACTGAGCTTCTTTGATTTTAATTTCCAAATTGAACAATTTTTTATGCTCTTTTCTTCCTTCCGTCATGTATTCTGTCTGCAATATTGCCAGATTTGCTTTTGCTTCGGCCATTGATGCAAATTTGGCAGTGCTGCCGCTCTGCGCCGCAAGTTGTCTCTGTGGAAGCGTGGGTCGTCGCCTGCGAGTCCAGCTTGTGGCAGGCCCATTACCAGATTTTGTCACTATGATTAAAAGAAATCTACTAAATGGATTGTTCTTAGCAATTGTGTTAATTGTTAGCAATCATAGCAATTGTGATGGAAATCAGGTTGTGGTCTCATGGTTAATTTCGAAATAATTGCAGACACCCAAGAGGCAATATAATTTTTTAGTGTATATGAAATGAATGCTTACATGAAGATTGAGGACGTTGAAGTGAGGGATGCTTTGCCTGGCGTAACATCGACGGTGTGTATCGATCCCAAACATTTACTCGGTGTTGGAATCGTTCCACTTAACTCTGGGGTTGTACTACCGTCGACGAGCCTGAAACAATATACATGCAATGCAGTTTATTCAAGCAATATATTATGGTAAAACTAAAACAATACCCACATTCAAAGTTGAAATAAATTCAATTATCTATTTGAAGTTTATTAAAATCATATTCCGGTTCAACTAAGATCTTACAGATGGCACCAATTCCAGAGAGCACTTTGTTACAATTCTAAAATACTGCAGATGATTCCATCCTGTTTCTGTGATTATTCCATCCAGACTGTTGGATACAGACGATAGAAACAATATTTCAAATAATGCTTATCGCATAATCTATTAACAATGGGTCTACAATACAACAAAGGTATAAATATGAGAGAGGCCTGATGAGCCTCTCTCATATTCTGATAGCTCTCTCTTCTGATAGCCTAGCAGCAAGCCCGACACAAAAATATTTTTTCTACGTAACTATTGGTTTGGAACGCCTGCTGTGATAACTGAGAATCACTAGATTCTGTCTACCAACTAACCTCCAGCTGTATCCGATTGGGTATGTGATGAAGGAACTGGATCTCCAATTATATACTCTCCGATTGAGTACTGAAACATTACATGAAATGTAAATAAAATATATATATATATATATATATATATATATATATATATATATATATATATATATAATATAACTGTTACTCCTGAGTAACTTTCAATTAGGCACTCAAATGTAAACAAAGCAATCGGGCGCGACTATGAAAGTAATGGATCAACGTAATAACTGCAAGTGTAACTGTGTCATAATTACCTCATCGAGAGTATCGTCCCATGGTTGCAGCTCATCGTCCGGGTCATCCTCACAAACTGCAAAACAAAGTGTGAAAGTAGAGTACGGGTAAGTGAAGAAATATTTGCGTGATAAGTGACAAAATTTGTGGCCGATAGAAAAATTAAATAAACAACCAGAGGCCGAGCTGTAACCTTTAGAAGCTATTATTTTTCGACAGACGTTATTATTTCTCAGGCCCAAATGTAACCATGCAGTAACCTATACCTGTACGGTATCTCAAAAACTGAAAAATCGGTAATACGAAAGAAAAAAACTTGTAGGGTTTTGTGATGGTGTATGAGGTTGGTTGGCAGGCCCGGTGCGTGTGAGCGAGAGCGCGGACAGCGTCATGTGTGGACATGCCGCTACGTCCTTGATGGCTGGATGATGGTTGGCGACGTCCGAATCGGTTGAAGGGCGCAGTGGTGTGTTGAGCGTCCTGGCAGACGGGTGTGTTGCCTGCGTGTAAGTTGCTATTTGACAGTCAACAATGTAAGCATTATATTTCATTGGGACAATCAGATGTCTCTATTTTAATTCATGTACTTTGATAATCAGTGTATTATTATTCAGTTATATTAATTATACAGTGCTACCTTTTAGTATCAGTGGCAACCTAACCTCGTACCCCATCACCGACACCCACAAACTAATTAGGTAAACTCAATTAATATGTTAGTTTGGGGTGTTAAGGGTCTTGAGAAGCAACTCAATATATATATGGTATAGGCCCTAAATATAATATATATTTAATTATGTGAGTGTATCAACACAAACTTCTAGAACAAAATAATATGTAAGTCTATCAACACGTATTAACACGTAGAAGCCACTGGTAGGACACTCTGCCAAATTAGAACATATCCAACATGAAATCATTATAAAAACAACAGTCTCAAACTCACTAGTATCGGCCATGAAATCACTGTCAACAGTAGACTGAAGTCCACATGTTGACAGTGGAATCATACTCTCTACCATATCCAGGACATCATCCCTTTTGGGGGAATTCTGGGGACCACCCCCCGTCTTCAGCTGGTCTTGCCGCACTTTGGCTCTCCGCTGTCGTGCCTCCTTTTTCATCAACTCGTATTTGAGTTTTAGTGACGCTTTGCCCCTCACTGTGAGGGACGTAGCGTTGAATTCCTCCGTCACTACGTCCCACTCAGCAGCCTAATGAAATAAATAACCATCTTTAAATGTAAAATGTAGACAAAATGATGTGAGTTACGTAACTGTAGATCTATTAGTCTCTATAAGTCATTGCCCATCCAGGCCCATGTTGACTTACTGTAGACAGGGCAGCTGAGAAGGCTATAGGCTTAGGCCTAGACCAAACACCTATATACTTTAATGCCTAGACCAACTATTCACTGTAAAAGCTCCTGCTAGATAGGCCTATACCTATTTTAAGTGTAAACAATGGTGTAGGCCTACTCAGTACTCAATATATAATGCTGTATAAAAATAGGGCCTACATCTTGCTGATTTATTAGATGAGCGTAGCGAAGATTTTCATTCCATATACCGAAAAATTTTGGGCTTGGTTTTTATGTTTTTTTTGTTTTTTGTTTTTTTTTTTTTTTTTTTGTGTAATTTTGTATGCGGCATACAGGTCAGGAAAAAGTTTCAATCAACTCGAAACTTTTTTTACAAATTGGTGTTATACCAGAATAGATTGGGATTGTTTTTCAGAAAAATCGGTCGGACGGTTTTTCCGGAAAAAAATTGGAAAGTATGGAAATTCCCCATAAGAATAGGCCGGGGGAGAAATACTTGAATTTTTTTTTTTTTTAAAGCTCTCAAATTTATACTGAATGTGGGAAGAACTATCATACACATTATAAGCGACTTATGGAACAATCGGATCTGAAATAACGAAGAAAACGCATTTTTAATGTACTTTTTTACACATCAATAAAAGCAATTAAGAAAGCAATTAAGAAACTATTAAATGTGAGCAACAAGTGTCACCAATAAATTAAAACGTTTAAAATCTGTGATGGATATGAAGAAGGCACTGGTTTAATTGTTTGGAAACCAAGGTCCATATACCAACAGACAGCCGCGGTTTTCAAACCTTTGAAGTGATCCATGGCCTGTATATGTACATTGAGCCGACCAAATATTCTTAATTCTACATTTCCATACTTCTAAGCTCATCTCACAACGCATATAAGGCGTTTTCCTAGTTTGTAAACATTATATTACCTTTTCTCTCCAGGTCTGGGCATCAGTCTTCTTACATTCAATCACTGATTGATGCCTACACACAATTTCCACTAGCTTGCCACGATCTTCAGCAGTAAAATTCGGCTCACGAGCCCTTTTCTTCTCCATTATTAGATGAGCGTAGCGAAGATTTTCATTCCATATACCGAAAAATTTTGGTCTTTTTTTTTTTTTTTTTTTTTTTTTTTGTGTGTGTAATTTTATACGCGGCATACAGGTCAGGAAAAAGTTTCAATCATCTCGAAACTTTTTTTACAAATTAGTGTTATACCAGAATAGGTTGGGATTGTTTTTCAGAAAAATCGGTCAAACGGTTTTTCCGGAAAAAAATTGGAAAGTATGGAAATTCCCCGTAAGAATAGGCCAGGGGAGAAATACTTGGAATTTTTTTTTTCAAAAGCTCTCAAATTTATACTGAATGTTGGAAGAACTATCATACATATTTTAAGCGATTTATGGAACAATCGGATGTGAAATAACGAAGAAAACGCATTTTTAATGTACTTTTTTACACATCAATAAAAGCAATTAAGAAAGCAATCAAGAAACTATTAAATGTGAGCAACAAGTGTCACCAATAAATTGAAACGTTTAAAATCTGTGATGATATGAAGAAGGCACTGGTATAATTGTTTGGAAACCAAGGTTTATATACCAACAGACAGCCGCGGGTAAATCTTTGAAGTGATCCATGGCCTGTATATGTACATTGAGCTGACAAAATGTTCTTAATTCTACATTTCCATACTTCTAAGCTCATCTCACAACGCATATAAGGCGTTTTCCTAGTTAGATGAGCGTAGCGAAGATTTTCATTCCATATACCGAAAAAGTTTGGACTTGGTTTTTATGTTTTTCTTTTTGTTTTTTTTTGTGTAATTTTGTACGCGGCATACAGGTCAGGAAAAAGTTTCAATCAACTCGAAACTTTTTTCCTAAATTGGTTTTATACCAGAATAGGTTGGGATTGTTTTTCAGAAAAATCGGTCAAACGGTGTCTCCAGAAAAAATTTGGAAAGTATGGAAATTCTTCATAAGAATAGGCCGGGGAGAAATACTTGGAAAACCAAAATTTTCCAAGAGCTCTCAAATTCATACTGGATGTGGAAAGATCTATCATACATATTTTAAGCGATTTGTGAGACAATCGGATGTGAAATAACGAAGAGAACGCATTTTTAACGTACTTTTTTACACATCAATAAAAGAAATTAGGAAAGCAATTAAGGAACTATCAAATGTGAGCAACAAGTGTCACCAATAAATTAAAACGTTTAAAATCCGTGATGGATATGAAGAAGGCACTGGTTTAATTGTTTGGAAACCAAGGTCCATATACCAACAGACAGCCGCGGTTTTTAAACCTTTGAAGTGATCCATGGCCTGTATATGTACATTGAGCTAACAAAATGCTATTTCCATACTTCTAAGCTCATCTCACAACGCATATTAGGCGTTTTCCTAGTTTTATTAATCTGACAGTCCAAATGTCACATAATTTGACAGCCAGCGCGTGATGTAGTCGTTCCACATGACAATTCACAGAATAAAAATCCCTGGATTATTACCAACCTAAACAATTAATAACCGCACTCCGAATAAGTCACGGCTAACCTGATACATAACTATTCGAACAGAATTTAGAGCTCATAATACACGACATAAATCTTATGTGGTCAAAGAGCTTATGTGGTAGGTTAGCTATTCGATCAAATAACTATTCTTTATAATACCGGCCCTTAGTGAAAGGGCAGTATAAGAAGAGACTGTCTTATCCAATAAAGAAGGCTGTGGTTGTGGTACACCCTCACTCTTCTATTTACTCATTTCTTCATCGCCCGCACTAATAACATACCAATTGCGTCCATATTGAGAATATTCCATCAGCTGGCTGGACTGGATGTGACGTCACTTTGAACAACATCCGCGCGTCAATGTCATATACACCTTCTATTTAGGACGTGAATGTGGTCGAATCAAGTCGGGGCTAGGAAATCTGATATTCACGGGATAAATATTGACATTCACGCGCGAATGTCGTCGAGGCTAAGCACCCAGGAATATCTCCAAATAGTTTGACATTAGTTTTCTGAAACACTTCCGGAGCCGATGCTAGACCGAATGGAAGTCTTTTGAATCTCTATCTACCTGAAGAAGCCTGAAACGTACATAGGTTTGCACTGGCGTCCGTCAAAGGAATATGCCAAAATCGCTGTTTCATATCCACAATTGAAAAAACATGTTTGCCTTTTAAGTGTGCAATTATGTCATTTGATAACCTGAGCTAGAATGCCTAAAATTCGAACCATCAATTCTATAATTATTCTATAATTTGCCAACTATGAACCAGCTTTGAATGATCTACCGCTCTAATCGATTATGATGCGATAGGTCGACCGTGATTCGTTACTCGGCATTCCTTTCTTACACAGTTCCCGAGTGACCTTGAATGCAGTCGCGTATCCATCGTCGATAGCTATTGTCCTAGGTAATATCATGGTAATATTCAGAGAATATTACCAGAGAAAGAGAAAGTACAAGTATATATTAAATTAGCAACCGATAACAATTATACATCAAGATTACAGCAGGTTTGTCAGATTGCTTCGTTTCAGAAATATAAATAACTTGTCAATTGTTTGGCTATTATATTCTACAATTCTCGAAAGTGAGTCTCCCATTGCCAGCTCTTGTCTGAGGCCTCTGTACTTTCTACATTCCAATGAAACATGTCTGATGGTTAATATTTCATTGCAGGTATCACATAAAGGAACAACTTTCTCTGAGGTAAACAGGTAAGAATGGGTGAGTAGAGTGTGAACAATTTTTATTCGGGACAATACAACTTCTTCTCTGCGAGAGGCTCTAATGGACGAGTCCCATGGCTCGACTGTTGGTTTAACTGGTTTAAGTTTGTTGTTAATCTCTTTGTCCCATTCCGACTGAAATCTTTGTTTTAAAATGTGTTTAAAATGAGCCTTCAAGTCTGTGAAGGGGACTCTCGGCTCGTCAACTCTACTCCTCTGTGTGGCTTCTTTAGCTGCTTGATCTGCCAATTCATTGCCTTTTATACCCACATATCCAGGTACCCAGCAGAACACTACACTGACATCCTGCGCGGCAAGGGCGGTCAGGAGGTTCTGCACTTCCTGGGTCCAAGCACGATTGCAGTGTTCTAACACAAGCTAAAGGCCTTGTTATTTCACCAAGCAGTGCAAAAGAGAAGTCACTCACCACAACTTTTGGAAGTGGAGCTCCACTTCTAAGACATTCTTCAAGCCAATATGTTATTGTATTTGTGTCCTGTTTTACAGACAACATCTGTATAACAGGAACCTGGCTCGTTCCATTTTTGTATCACACCTTCATACAAAAAGATGTGTCTAGAGTATTTAGCATTCGGTCGTATCTATATTTGTCAAGCTCCCTGTCGCGTCAATATAAAGCTCCGAAATGATATTTTTATCATTGCAATATACTTAGTGAATGTGCAGTTGTTCCTTCGACCAGTAATGAAGATTGACCTTGCCAACAGCTAGTTCCCTTATAAGCCCAGTATAATTTGCATCGTATTTCAAGCCAATAAGAGATATCACTGGATTAGAATTCTTTATGTTCAAATCCTTGTCCCTCTTTTCTCAAAGTATTCAAGGAATACAAATAGCCTGGCTCCTCTACGCCTAGATGCATAAGCTCGTCTGCTTTTTTCTTGGCCAAATTGACGCTCCGATATTACTCGTTAGGTCTGTAGCAACTGTCTTCCTTTCTTTCTTTTCCGGAGAGCGGTCTTTTACAATAGCCACTATGCCTTACGTTTGTAGCATCTGGTGCTACCTGGGGATGGCTCATCATTACACCATGTCATATGCTTGGCCCCACATTCTCTACATTTACCTTGAATGGTTAGATAGTGTTTTGCGTGATCCGTTGTCCTTACGATGGCACGTTCAAAGATCCACGTACATGGCCAAGTATATAGTAAAATCTTTGTACACGGCAGTCGGTGTTGTTTCTACAAGTTTGCCTGAATCGTGGAGCTCCAAACCCCTTGTTTGAGGACTTCGTAGCCACGAACGCCATGTCTCGTCTTACAATTGTAAAGCATATGTTGTGGCTTCATGTCATCCCACTGGTCACTAGGTATAACAAGTTGGAACTCCGTAACTTCGGAGTTGCCACAAATTGAAGCTAATGACGTTCCTGGAGAATCCGACTATTCGGATGAATCGTCTAGCACTGTACCGACGGGGTTGCTAGAGTGAATGAATATTAGGGTTTTAAGGCGCATCGACGGCGAGGTCATTTAGTGCCCGTCACAATGATGTGCTGAACATTTGGGTATATAATATACTTTCCAGGCCGAAGTGAATTTTTTATGAAAACTATTTCAATATTTGAGACTAAAACATGACAATTGACAAAACCATTAATCACTAAACCAAACACGTGTGTGATGTTAAGAGTCACACACATGTGGTATGAACGAGACCATTGTATAACTTTTCCTATACTAGTCTCGTTCAATCGGATCGGAGTGAAGACCAACCATAATATATACGTGTTAAAATATGGTTCGATTCAAAATATCACGAGCCGATCCCAAGAGATGCCATCAACAATCAGTATTAAATATCAGATAAGAATAAACTGGATCAAGACGATTGCATTGAAAGCGTCATCTTGACTAGGCAGAGAAAATGTCCTCATCAGGACAGTTTGGACAATAATACTGATAACAATGATAAATTTAAACACATTTAACGATAAGTAAACACAGGGTCCGGTGTAGAAGGCCGGACCCTGTCGTTAACACATCTATTAATGTACCAACAGTAACAAAACTATAAACCCAACAACAGTAACAAAACTCTGAATGTAATAACAGTAACAAAACTATGAACATAACAACAGTAAAATAATATATTGAAATACAGGGTCCGGTGTGGAGGGAGGTCACAAGACCGGGTCTTAGGCCCGGTCTTATGACCTCCCTATAAATATTTAACTACCCATTAATTTTGTTTAGTAACCTACTAACTTTAGCAGGCGTCTTGTGACTTGCTAACTGGCCACTAAAGGTGGTTTAGAGACAGGTTAGTTAGAGGCTGGTATACGCACCTTCTAAGAGTTAGCGAGCACTTTAATAGTCAACATAACCTCACAAAACAAAGTGAATAAGTTTTTAGGTGAGCGAAGATTTCCACTCAACTCTCACGGAGCTTTGTCTGTGCGTTTTTTTTTTTATTATTATATTTTGTCCTAAGCAGTGCACAGGTCGCAGGGTTAAGTATTCAAGGAAAGTATGTCGATCGGTCAGGGGGAGTATGTCGATCTGTCAGATCGACATGAAACTCTTTTTTATACGCAAACTTATCCAACTTGAACCCTATAGTTTTTGGGTCAAATCGGTTGGACCATTATTTAGAAACATCATCTCAAAGATTTTATAAACCCCATAAGATTGGGCTGAGCGAAAAAAATTGAAAAATAAAATCTCTCCAACATAATTCAAATTTTCCTCGAATGTGAATACGGAAATTATACACAGAATTAAAAATTTGTTATCAATTCGGCTCAGCCGTTTCGAAGAAAATAAAGTGATACATGTTTTTTATTCATCGAATAAATAGAAATAATAGCAGAAAAATGTTGCATTGTCAATTAACGTGTACCTAGATTCGTTGGAATCGAATGAAGTTCATTCTATATGATCAAGGTATGTAGGGTTTAAGATTTTACTTTCTAGATACCTCGCTCATCACACAACGCACATTCTGCGTTTGTCTAGTTTAAAATGCATCTGGACAGTGACTATAGTGATTCTGATGAGTTTGATACTGATCTTGGATTGTCAGATATTATAACAAATAATACTTCAATCCTTGTTTGTACATTCGTTGCATATAGTAGGCATAGATGAAGATGAAAATGAGTAATGACTGTATAATTAAACACAGCGTTATTAAATAGCTGACTTTTTATTTACTGATATTTCCTCGTCCAGTTACTTGTTTGGTATCTCCAGGATTTTGAAATAATTGAAATGCGATGATAATGATGATAGTAATAATAATTCTAATTGCTTTTCAGTTTATTCAATTCAAATTCGAAAATAATAAGGGTTCATTTAGCCTGGTGGAACCCGTCAACAAAATCAAATAAGTAAATAAAAATTAGAAATTCAAAGAAATAAGATAAAATGAAAACAATACACAGCAATAGAAAATAATATCGTATCTTTTCACAATATCCAATAATTTGCGACAATCGTCACAGACGTAAAATTCGAGCTGCGATCTCGCTTGGCTGCTATTTTATATATGCCTGTTAACTGCTTGAAGCTAGCGCACCGCCAATGGCGCCACGAAATTCACCAGAAAATGTTGCCAACTGTGGCAATAACATGCGACAAATTCTGAAGTAGCCTCTAGTTAGCGGCAACTTATATTCGCATCACAAGACAGCTTCTAAGTTTAAGTAGTCGCTAATTTTAACTTGTAGATAGTTAGCGACTAGTTTTAGAAGGAGGTCATAAGACCTGGCCTTAGTTGCTGATGGGGTCGTTGAACAAACAATAATTTCCATAATTATTCTTCAAATTATTCTTTGCGTTACATGATAACTCTAATGTACCAGTAGTAAGCAAGAATCAACTTTGTCTCGGCAACTTGGTGTCGAGACAGGAAGAAAAGTGTTACCTTATCCTACCTCGTTGTGGTACTCAATTCATTTATATTGGGTTTTAACGACGACACACTATAATGATAACTTAACATGTTATCAAGATAGTAATGGCAAGGTTTCTTATGGATAGTGGGATGGAAGCGGTCGTTGACTATATTGTAGGAACTATCTCTGAGCATTTACCTAGGCTATAGAGGGAAAACTGGAGAAAATGCTCTGTAAAGATGGACGGTGTCGAGGATTGAACCTAGGCCATCCTATAGTGAGGTACCTCCCAGTACCATGGAGCAAGAGCATTACCACTGAGCTACTAGTGCCGGTTTGAAGACAGAGCTGTAGCAAATGTGGAGTCAAAAATTTTAACACAGGTCCGTGGTAAGAAGGTCTACTTATTATTGTAATAAGTGAAGCATTAGCTACATCGTTTAACCTCGTATGTTACATAAATGTGTAAAATTATTCACCTTGGATCAGTTATTGACACTATCATTTCCTTATTCAGCATATAATTGAATATATACATCCTTACTGTTTCAGATACCAGTACATTATTCACATGGTAGAATGAGCTCATCAAACTGTTGATATCAGTAAGATTGGAGCGTGACCCAAAATTTCAATCACCTGAGGTGCAAAAGAAAAAGCTGTGGGAAGGTGTGGCAAAAGCCATGGCGTCCCAAATGGGTATGTGCCGTGGGGAGGTGCCGACTGGCCTCATGTGTGACACCAAGTGGAGAAATCTATTTATAACAGATGAAAACATTTTGTCAAATAATCAAAAGACCGGTGAGGGTAGGACGAATTGGCCGTGGTTTGCAATGTTAAATGATGTTTTGGGCAACAAGCCAAACATTGAACCTCCAACTGATATGCTTGGAGGTTCGCTAGATTTGATACCAGCAAGTTCTTCGTCTTCCAAGCAGACTGGAAGTCCCAATATGTCACCCCTGGTGATAGGCCCAAGACCAGAGACTATAACTGAAGCGAGCTCTGAAACAAAACCTCCGAACAGACTTTTCAGCCGCAGCAAGAAGCGCCAGCTTCTTAAGAGATGAAGTGGAAAGAAGGAAAATCGCCCAAATGGAAGAAAGAGCGGAGAAAAAAAGAGATGGGAGGAAAGAAGTGTGCTAGAGAAGGAGCGGACGAACGCAATTAGAGAGAAAGGTAAAAAAAGCATTTTACCGAAACATTGGTGGATCAGGATGGGAAAATATTACTTTCAATTTTACTTTTAGGAGAGAAATTACCACCACATATCATTCTCAAAGGCCAAGCTGTACAGAGTCGATGGGTACCATCACAAGGAGATGAATATCCCGATGCT
>OU015472.1:19222808-19251791 GCA_907164805.1 Brachyptera putata | reverse complement strand
GGGGTCAAATCGTTGACCATTATTAGAACTCATCTCAAGTTTTATAAACCCCATAAGATTGGGCTGAGCGAAAAAAATTGAAAAATAAAATCTCTCCAACATAATTCAAATTTTCCTCGAATGTGAATACGGAAATTATACACAGAATTAAAAATTTGTTATCAATTCGGCTCAGCCGTTTCGAAGAAAATAAAGTGATACATGTTTTTATTCATCGAATAAATAGAAATAATAGCAGAAAAATGTTGCATTGTCATTAACGTGTACCTAGATTCGTTGGAATCGAATGAAGTTCATTCTATATGATCAAGGTATGTAGGGTTTAAGATTTTACTTTCTAGATACCTCGCTCATCACACAACGCACATTCTGCGTTTGTCTAGTTTAAAATGCATCTGGACAGTGACTATAGTGATTCTGATGAGTTTTGATACTGATCTTGGATTGTCAGATATTATAACAAATAATACTTCAATCCTTGTTTGTACATTCGTTGCATATAGTAGGCATAGATGAAGATGAAAATGAGTAATGACTGTATAATTAAACACAGCGTTATTAAATAGCTGACTTTTTATTTACTGATATTTCCTCGTCCAGTTACTTGTTTGGTATCTCCAGGATTTTGAAATAATTGAAATGCGATGATAATGATGATAGTAATAATAATTCTAATTGCTTTTCAGTTTATTCAATTCAAATTCGAAAATAATAAGGGTTCATTTAGCCTGGTGGAACCCGTCAACAAAATCAAATAAGTAAATAAAAATTAGAAATTCAAAGAAATAAGATAAAATGAAAACAATACACAGCAATAGAAAATAATATCGTATCTTTTCACAATATCCAATAATTTGCGACAATCGTCACAGACGTAAAATTCGAGCTGCGATCTCGCTTGGCTGCCATTTTATATATGCCTGTTAACTGCTTGAAGCTAGCGCACCGCCAATGGCGCCACGAAATTCACCAGAAAATGTTGCCAACTGTGGCAATAACATGCGACAAATTCTGAAGTAGCCTCTAGTTAGCGGCAACTTATATTCGCATCACAAGACAGCTTCTAAGTTTAAGTAGTCGCTAATTTTAACTTGTAGATAGTTAGCGACTAGTTTTAGAAGGAGGTCATAAGACCTGGCCTTAGTTGCTGATGGGGTCGTTGAACAAACAATAATTTCCATAATTATTCTTCAAATTATTCTTTGCGTTACATGATAACTCTAATGTACCAGTAGTAAGCAAGAATCAACTTTGTCTCGGCAACTTGGTGTCGAGACAGGAAGAAAAGTGTTACCTTATCCTACCTCGTTGTGGTACTCAATTCATTTATATTGGGTTTTAACGACGACACACTATAATGATAACTTAACATGTTATCAAGATAGTAATGGCAAGGTTTCTTATGGATAGTGGGATGGAAGCGGTCGTTGACTATATTGTAGGAACTATCTCTGAGCATTTACCTAGGCTATAGAGGGAAAACTGGAGAAAATGCTCTGTAAAGATGGACGGTGTCGAGGATTGAACCTAGGCCATCCTATAGTGAGGTACCTCCCAGTACCATGGAGCAAGAGCATTACCACTGAGCTACTAGTGCCGGTTTGAAGACAGAGCTGTAGCAAATGTGGAGTCAAAAATTTAACACAGGTCCGTGGTAAGAAGGTCTACTTATTATTGTAATAAGTGAAGCATTAGCTACATCGTTTAACCTCGTATGTTACATAAATGTGTAAAATTATTCACCTTGGATCAGTTATTGACACTATCATTTCCTTATTCAGCATATAATTGAATATATACATCCTTACTGTTTCAGATACCAGTACATTATTCACATGGTAGAATGAGCTCATCAAACTGTTGATATCAGTAAGATTGGAGCGTGACCCAAAATTTCAATCACCTGAGGTGCAAAAGAAAAAGCTGTGGGAAGGTGTGGCAAAAGCCATGGCGTCCCAAATGGGTATGTGCCGTGGGGAGGTGCCGACTGGCCTCATGTGTGACACCAAGTGGAGAAATCTATTTATAACAGATGAAAACATTTTGTCAAATAATCAAAAGACCGGTGAGGGTAGGACGAATTGGCCGTGGTTTGCAATGTTAAATGATGTTTTGGGCAACAAGCCAAACATTGAACCTCCAACTGATATGCTTGGAGGTTCGCTAGATTTGATACCAGCAAGTTCTTCGTCTTCCAAGCAGACTGGAAGTCCCAATATGTCACCCCTGGTGATAGGCCCAAGACCAGAGACTATAACTGAAGCGAGCTCTGAAACAAAACCTCCGAACAGACTTTTCAGCCGCAGCAAGAAGCGCCAGCTTCTTAAGAGATGAAGTGGAAAGAAGGAAAATCGCCCAAATGGAAGAAAGAGCGGAGAAAAAAAGAGATGGGAGGAAAGAAGTGTGCTAGAGAAGGAGCGGACGAACGCAATTAGAGAGAAAGGTAAAAAAAGCATTTTACCGAAACATTGGTGGATCAGGATGGGAAAATATTACTTTCAATTTTACTTTTAGGAGAGAAATTACCACCACATATCATTCTCAAAGGCCAAGCTGTACAGAGTCGATGGGTACCATCACAAGGAGATGAATATCCCGATGCTGGATACACAGCATCCAAAAAAGTTTACATGGAGGAGCCCATCTTCTATATGTGGCTTGAGGAATCATTTATCCCTTTCATCAATACTGTTCGTATAAAACACAGAGATTCAACGAGACATGCCTTACTTGTGTACGATGGGACCCCCGTGAAGTTGTCCACGCACATGTGCGAAATCAAATTTTGACAAATGTCATTCGTTAGTGCTTCGTTAGTGCAGGTTAGTGCCGCAAATAAAATCGTTAGTGCTATTATAGTGCTGGCAATAATTTACCAAATACATGTGCGGGGCCAACTTCACGCTGGCCCCGCACATGATCGGAAATTAAAATTTTTTGACGTCATCATCTTATATTGTGTTGGTGCTCGTTAGTGCCGCTCATTTTATCGTTAGTGCTGTACTGGTTTGGAGCAAAAACGACCTAAGTCATGTGCGGGGCAGCCCCGCACATGAGCAATTATAGCGTTTTTATGGCATGTAAATTAAGGTCCTCGTTAGTGCTGGTTAGTGCCACAAAAATTATCGTTGGTGCTAGTTTAGTTTGGTCACAAATAAATGTCAAAAGTCGAGATATAATATAGCGCCGGTGCTATCTATGTGCGGGGCCAACTTCACGCTGGCCCCGCACATGATCGGAAATTGAAATTTTGGACGTCATCATCTTAGATTGTGTTAGTGCTGGTTAGTGCCACAAAAATTATCGTTAGTGCTAGCTCAGTTTGGCCACAAATTAGTTTCAAAAATCGATATTCAATTTAGCGACGTGCTTGTGGCATAACTAAGCTAGCACCAACGATAAATTGTGTGGCACTAACCAGCACTAACACAATATAGGATGGTGACATCGAAAAATGAAACATTTTTTATCATATGGGGGGCCAGCGTGAAGTTAGCCCTGCGCATAGATAGCACCGTAGCTGAATTGAATATCAATTTTTTGGAACTAATTTATGGCCAAACTGAGCTAGCACTAACGATAATTTTTGTGGCACTAACCAGCACTGACACAATCTAAGATGATGACGTCAAAAAATTACAATTTTCGATCATGTGCGGGGCCAGCGTGAAGTTGCATGGCCCCGCACAAAGATAGCACCGTAGCTAAATTAAATATCGATTTTTGGTACTAATTTATGGTCAAACTGATCTAGCACTAACGATAATTTTTGTGGCACTAGCTAGCACTAACACAATCTAAGATGATGACATAACAAAATAATCAATTTCGTATCATATGCGGGGCCAGCGTGAAGTTGGCCCGCACATAGATCATAGTAGCATAGAGATCATAGAGAGCATAGAGATCATAGAGCACCGTAGCTATATTTCATGTATCGATTTTAGAAACCAATTGTGGCCAAACTAAGCTGGCACTAACGATAATTTTCGTGGCACTAACCAGTACTAACGAAAACTCAGGTGTATATGTCATAAAAACGTCATTATTGCTCATCTTAGGGGATGCTGCGCACATTGCACCATCGCCAAATTACATATCGATTTTGTGAATTGAATTGTGGATAAACTGAGCTAGCACTAACGATAATTCTTGTGGCACTAAACAGCTTCAACATACACCTCATTCCGTGTGACTGAAAAATGTCATAATTGCTCATGTTCACATGTGTATAATTGCTTTTGACCCGCACATAGATAACACCGTCGCTAAATTATTAATCGATTTTTGAATTTATTTGTAGCCAAACTGAGCTAGCACTAACGATTATTTTTGTGGCACTAACTAGCACTAACGAAGACCTGAATTTACATGCCATAAAAACGTTATAATTGCTCATGTGCGGGGCTGCCCCGCACATGACTTGGGTCAATTTTGCTCCAAACCAATGCAGCACTAACGATAAAATGAGCGGCACTAACGAGCACTAACACAATTCAAGGTGCTGACGTCAAAAAATTTCAACTTTCGATCATGTGCGGGGCCAGCGTGAAGTTGGCCCCGCACATAGATGGCACCGGCGCTATATTATATCACGACTTTTGACATTTATTTGTGACCGAACTAAACTAGCACCAACGATAATTTTTGTGGCACTAACCAGCACTAACGAGGACCTTAATTTACATGCCATAAAAACGCTATAATTGCTCATGTGCGGGGCTGCCTCGCACATGACTTAGGTCGTTTTTGCTCCAAACCAGTACAGCACTAACGATAAAATAAGCGGCACTAACGAGCACTAACACAATATAAGATGATGACGTCAAAAAATTTCAATTTCCGATCATGTGCGGGGCCAGCGTGAAGTTGGCCCCGCACATGTATTTGGTAAATTATTGCCAGCACTATAATAGCACTAACGATTTTATTTGCGGCACTAAACTGCACTAACGAAGCACTAACGAATGACATTTGTCAAAATTTGATTTCGCACATGTGCGTGGCCAACTTCACGGGGGTTACGATGGGCACAAAAGCCACATCAGCATAAGGATAATTCAATTAGCCCTGAACAATAAAATTGTGTTAGTCCGTCTGCCCAGTCATTTGACTCATTGACTACAACCTCTTAATAAATCAGTGTTTGGACCAGTAAAACTGGCTTGGGAGAAAAAACTTGTAGAGAATGAAAAGATGAATATGGGATCTTCAAGCTTTCATTCAAGTCGCTAAGATTTGTCCACTATTTTGGCCAAGTTTGGAGTGACAGCGCATCAGTGAAGAATATTGTCGGAAGATTTCAGAGACTGGTGAATCGCAACAAATTCGCTGAATCGGATTACAAACCCGATGCTTTATCCAGGTATAAATCATCCATTTCAAGAGTTCCTTCAGAGGATAAACTGGAGTAGAACGTAGTTTTCCTTCTACGTCCAAAAATACGCCTTCGAGAGCGCAGGATTCCAACACTTCTTCGCTGTCGTTGTCACCACCGAGCAGCTCTACAAACACAAATCCAAACAGTCCTGAACGTCAAGTTGTGACCAGCGGTAGCAAAAAGTAATCCCCAGGTGCACGAGTTATCGCGAATTTCTTAATGGAGAAAATGAAGACGAACCGACTGCAAAAGCCAGTGTCCATACCTATTTCTCCCGAGAGGCAGGTACGACTAAAGCACCTGAAATATGAAGAAGTGTTGACAAGTAAATCAGTTTTCAAACGAATATCGGAAGAGGAGGAACGGCGAACAACTCTTACAGCAAAGAAGAAAGATCGTTTCATAGAGAAACCAGTAGTGAAGGCACTTTCAAGAAAGAGTTCAGAAGATTATGATTCAGAAGAAAGTAGTGATGAGGAAACAATGAATCAAGTCTTGAAGAGGCTGCAAGAAGAGAATGCTGTTGATGACCCTTCTATGCAATTAGAAGATGATCTAAATGCTATTGAAGAGTACATAGAACCATCTGTTGATACACTGACAGTAGGTACGTTTATACTTGCGCAGTTCAAGTCGGGGAAAAGGAAGACACAGAGTTATAAATTCGTGTGCAGACTTCAAGAAATTGTTGGTACGAATATCGAGTTGTGGGAATGAAATCAGTCGCCAATAGTCACTGTCTTACTGTCAATAGTCACTGTCTTACTGTCAATAGTCACTGTCAATAGTCAAGCAGTCGAGGGTGATGTTCCGATGATTACCGTAAAAGACATGATTGCAGGTCTTTCTTTCCCGGATAAATTCCAGTTTTGGAAAAAGTATTTGCTGTACTCATTGTCGCCCCGTTTTACTTCCGGGTCTTGACAGTGAGAGCCAATTTCAAATTATTTACGACAGCTTTACGACATCGTAAATTTTACGATTTCAGCTAATTCATGTACACGTTTTTGTCTTATCGTAAAGCTCGCGTATATTTACGGCGACTACCTTATCGGCATTTGACGAATACTCCCGAGCGTACTCGATTCTGAACGGTGCGCGATATGTGACGTCATTTTCAAAGCACAAAAAACGAACTCTTCCGACTGTTAGCGGGTATTACCGAATGGTTGAATAATTCCCGCCATTTGATATGAAGAGTGAAATTGATGGAAAAAACGTTCTATTTCTTAAAATTTGATTTTATATCTATTGTTGGAATATTTGTGAGATTTTGTGTTCTATTTTCATGAAAAAGTTATCAATAGCCTAGATAAAGCATAAGCATGTCATCTCCAAGTGATGCTAGTGAAAGCAAAAAAAGAAAAATTATTCTTCGAGTGAAGTACTAGCATTGGTAAGTGCTATCGAACCGAGAATTTCTCTGATACGAGATGCGTTCGATGGGCACAAAGTGACACACGAGAAGCGTGTCCGTGCCTGGGCACAGATTGACACCAGCGTGAATGCTGTGGGAAATTGCCCAAGAACGATGCCCGAAGTAGGTATAATAAAAGCTATCAATAGTTTTAGGTCCTAAATTTATTTTAATTTGAATGGAACCATTGTTTTTATATGAAGAAAATTTTCAAGAGATATTTAAAGCAAGACTTAAGGTAGGGACAATATCGTAGGCCTAGCTCTAGGGCTAAATATATTACAGATTTTAAAATTTGCATGGTATAGGCCTATGCCTATCATCAAAGTTATACTGTGAATAAAAATGATGGAGACGAATAATATAATATTGTCACGAAGATAAGTGGTTTCTAAATTATTATAGGTCAACTTGTAATACCTACTTATAATCAGTGAAGTGGGAAATGTAGCTCATACTTGTGGGAGCTTGGATTAGGTATCGCTTGGCATGCGAAAGGGAAGGTGGTCATCCTAGATTGACTTTTGTCGGGGATACTATCTGATGGAATTATACACAGTCGTTGGAATAACTAACACTGATTTATTGGTGAACGAAGATGATGCAAATGCTGAGCAAGCATTTGCGTAACAAGAGGTTACTGGTGTTGACACGTACACCGTATCGGTCGTTCAACCGTAGTAATGTCTGCTAACCAAATAACCCTTCCAAAATAATAATTAGTAAAAATAGTTATTTAACATTATATTCATCGAGCGGTTGATCTGCTCCATACAAGACGTGCGCCCGAGTTATTGATTGTAGATCTCGAAGGCGGTCCTCATCTTCACACACACACACACACGTTGCACACTTGTTACATTAGATGTAGATCGTCGGATGTTCTGGGCGGAAGTGAGAGTGAGTATAGGTAAGATGCCTCTCAGGCGTGATTACTCTAGTACACGTATTGGTCACTCTGATAAGGTGTCGCGCAGCTGTATTATGCTGAGTGACAGTTATCACTTGAGGTCGTTGTCGTTGTTCTAATGAGTGGGGTGACAGCTAGGTTAGGCATGGCCGTGACAGCACCCTCTCTCCTTTTGATTTCGTCCCGAAATCTGTATCGGTCCTCCTCTCCTTGAGAGTTATGTCGTGTTCGGCTCGTAGATCGCCTTCCTTGGTTATGCTGTTTGTTACGAGAAAATTTCGGACAGTTTGTTTTGGTTTGAAATTTATCTCCCCGGTTGTTATCTGACGTTCCGGTGTCTATCGGTTGACGTCGACGTCCTCTCCTGTTATGTAATAAATTCCTCTGAGAGCAATGTCGTCTTCGGCTTGTGAATCGCCTCCTTTGAGGTTGTCGTGTGACTTCGGACAGTTTGTTCTGGATTGAAACTGTTACGGTTAGTTTGTTATGTAACGAAACTGTTCTTCGTAGCGTTGTCTCCCGTTTCGTCGGCTGTTGGTTGACGTCAACGTCGTGGAAGTTCTGGATGTTATGTGTGTGCGTGTGTGATCTCGTTATTCGTCGGTCCTCCACGTCTTCTTGATGCAATAACTCAGAGTACGGCTTGTATGCAGTACGATCTAGATCGATGGTATTGAAAAGTAAAACAAAACAATAAAAACAAACACTAGTATGTGATTGTTGGTTAAACAAGTGAAATTCCTTTAGGTTGAAGCTACTGATAGTCTGCTACTGAATGACTAGCAAGTCATTTTAAATATTTAATACCTTGTCTTTTGGTTAGACATTGAGACATTATGACAGTTGTCTGTTAATCACTAGTCATTATCATGACAACGTTGTGCCTGGCATATATTATTATCAATTGAAGATTGTTTTACATGTACTCTGATAACCTAATATTTTCTACACAATAATCATGTTATTGAAAAAAATATATATATATGTATATATATGAGCCTTTGGCAAGTTCAGGTTTTACTGTCTTTAAATTATCATCTGCAATTTATAATCCTTTACACGATTCACTAACAAACACTATAATCACGTGATACTGATAGAAGTGACTATTTTTTAGTCAACACTTTTATATGTGGACACTTGAGCACGAGTGAAGGAAACGAAGTAGGCCTAGTTATCCTGAAGTTTGGACGAGTCAGTTTCGATCCGGTGTTCGTGTGGTGTCGTTAGTTGAATCGTGTTGTTCTCATCGACTGTCAACGTCCCCCCACGGTATTTGGCTGTCAGCGGGCTGACCGTCGAATATCCGTGTGAAGCGGTCGCCACTCGTCCGGTTTCCGTTGGTTCCAGTGGAACTGTAAAAATTACAGAAGTGATCAGTATGGTGATTGACTTGCGGCTCTTATAGCTAGTATATAAGTATAAAATTCCCTTTGTTATTCTCTATAAGTAGCTTGGAATGGAAGTATTTGTCTTGCAATACTCCCTGCTGAAGGCTTATGTATTCTCCAATTGTCATATTGACGTATCTTATATGAGACTATAATAATTCCCAAAATTGTTATAGTGAAATGGAATACATGGTATCCATGGTATGAATGGTAATCTAAGAATATAAACAATGATAAGTATCATTGTTGTATCAGTAATGAGTGCGTAAATATGAGCATGTTTATGCAACTGTGACAGGATGCTGAGATGTAACATGTGTAAGAAAACATTTTCGAATGTTTTTCTGGTAACTTTGCCTCATTGAAATCATTCATCTGTCAGTTGTGGTATTTGCACATGGTTACCTATTCATTCTGATTATTATGTCTTGAAGAGACTGACCTTATATTCTAATCGATAACTGTTATTCACATTCTCATTTGAATGTTGTTGTAACGTAGAAACAAAAAGGAATATAAAATTCAAGTAAAAATATATATATGAATACTAAACAAATTAATTGAGAGAGCTGCAAAGATTATGATTTAAATAGGCCTACAATACAAAAAGTATATCAGCTCCTTGAATGCTATGGCTAAAAGTTGAACAAAATTATAGAAAGTCATTTGTGAGTTTGGTTTCTACATTCAGTGACTGAGTGATACCCTGTTGGATCATAACGTTTAAAATTGAACGAACAATCATTAATGTTTCCATTCATCATGTCGTAACTTTGAACTGTCAGAAAAAAAAAATTGGCAAGCTAAAGTCTTGAACTAAATAGAAAACAAACTTTGAAAATCAATAGAAAGAAAAACATTGAATATGCCAAAACTTTATCGTTTTCACTGATCAGAAACAATTATTCTGAAATGTTGGAAAACTTAGCTTTTCATTCCTAGCCCTTGGTGTCAGCTGTGCACTGTTATGTAGGCTGGAGTATGCATGTGTGGATGGAAGAAGTGTGCCTGTTATCAACGAGTTGACGACGTTGCAGAAAGTCTCTCGTTGCACTCCCGTGGAAGTATAGTCTGTGCGAGAAGATCATGTGCTTTGTGCAATGGCCGGGAAACTCATACGATGACGTTGGCTTGCTTTCCTCCGTTTGCCGTACCTGGGTTTGGATATTCGGGAGTGTATTATGTACCCCGAATATAGCGCGTGCATTCGCCGTCACCCTGTGTGACGTGTGTGGTTGCCTGAACAAGTGCTCCACTCGTCGGTACGACATACATTTCTATAACTTTGAAAACAACAGTTAATTTCTTTGCATAAGAGAAACTTCATGAAATTATAATTATTATACATTCGGAATTATGATTTTTTTTTCCTTTTTTTTGTAGTCATGGGTGTTATAACATTATCTCACGTTTCAACTGTATCACCTCTAGAATAATTGTAGTAACTGCTGTGTCTCTTATTTGTCCCTTTTAAAGCTATTTTCATGACAATGTTATGCATGACACGTCACACGTGGTTGGTTATATAACTTCAACAATGACACAAATTATTTGTTACCAGGATTTTAATCCAAGATTTTCTGTATCGAATGATTGAGATAATATTGTAGCATCTTGATGTTCAATTTCACGTTTTAGTTTATCTAGATGGCAGACAAAGTTATCGGCTTCATTTTCTCCCATTTTTCAAGATTCTTGAAGCAGAAGAGATAGCTTAGAGATATTTACATGTTCGTTCTTGTGTCTGGGTGGTGGACGAGAAGGAAAGGATGTATGATTACACTGTTGCATTATAACGTGCTCGTCAGTGAAATCCGAGATGAACTTACAAAAAATAATAGTATCGTTCTTGGAGCGTATTTGCACCTTCATAGAACTAACTTACTCTCTACACAATGTGTTTCCGTAGCGTATTTGATATTTTAACATGACAGCAAACCTAATTGAATGAATACTTTTTTGTTATACTTGTTATTGGTGTGGGCGTATTATTAATCGAAGTCAGTGTAAATAATGAGATTAGGCGACTTGCTTGTGTGTCATAAATCTCCCCCTTTGCCGTACACAACTACTTGGATATAACTATTCTGTCATGTACTTATTCTTGTATGTTTCTACGTATATTGGAATCAGGTATATTTAGTTCTCAATATTTCTGTCTATCCGAAGTTTGTTTCCGTATTTGGAAGTGATAATGTAGTGTTCTAGCCGCTGATGGTCCGTGTGTCTTTGGCTAGATGTTTCGGGTACCTTAAACCCTTGTTAGCTCACTTCTCCTGTGTGAACTAAATCAAAGTATCGTTTCAGAATTCAAGTTCGCAGACCTTCGCATACAGGTCGCACTTAATTATTTTATGAGCGGCCAAAGATTATTCCGCTTGAAAACGAGATGATTGACAATGTTAATTCGGTCAAGTAACCCCAAGAAGTTGTCCCCTTTCAGCCTGTGAATATTGCAATAGGCCTTAATTGTATATTCAACCATCCGTGGTTCTAACACTACAGTTTTATCCAAACTCGTGTTGATGTTGTGTTTATTCGTCCTATGGTTATCGTAATGTGGTGTGAACCGTAATCGAACCTAGGACTTTGGTAAATCTACTCTGGTGTGTACTAGACTGCTGTATATATTAGCTTTTGTATAGTAACCAATTATGAGTTTCGTATTTGGTACATGTCCCTATATATGGGGCGTTATATCCTTCATTTGAGCGTTGTGGGTGAATAAGGTCGAAGTATGTGTATATGTGTAACTGTCCCTATTTATGGTTTCCTCGTATGTTTGTGTTGACTCCGATCTATATCCCTGCTATTCTTGTTTCTACTGTCATATACTTATCTCAATCTTGTGTAAGCTTTATTTCCTCATTGCCCTCCATTTTGTCAATGAACTGACTTGTCTTGGTGGTAATTATCGAACCTTTTTTTTTTTTTTTTTTTTCAATTTAAAAATTAATGGTTTGTCCGACCCTGAAGTGTGTCTAGTATTTATGTATGCTTTTTCTATTCTATTTTATGTACATTTCTCATGATATTACATGTTAGTCAATTATGGCGTTGTCCTGCCTTACGAGATTCTAGCTATGGTGAGCAACGATATAGCTGAGCGTGCAATACGAGACAGAATGCTGACAATCTCTAGATCGTCTACGCGACTTCTCTCGCTTGCCGTGTGAACGTTTTCTGTGTATTACTTCTAAGTAGCACGTGTTCCCCTGTCATAATCCATTGTTGAAAAACTTATAATTAAACCAAGTTTATACGCTTATTGAATTCTAACTATCCCGCTCATTACTATTTGCCACAAAACTGAAATCATTAAATTACGTTTTCCCGCCTTATTTAACTCGTTACTGCGGTGTTCAATCTCATGACGTCTGATGTCTATTGATTCGAAGTTCCTAAATAATAATAATGAAATTAATAAAACAAAACAAACACACACAAAAAAAATCGCCCTGCCCTAACTGTTTGTTGGCAGAGAAAGGTGACAGTAATATAATTTACATCATGCATTGTATAGTATGGTTTTGATAACGTTGTTGAGAAGTGTTCATGGGAACTTCCAAGGCATAAGTTTACTGCAAGCTCATCTTTTAATTATCTGTCCATACTGAACCCTCACTCGGTGACAATGCGGAACCTCCGTCGTGTGTTATAGGTTTTGCTGCACGTGTAATCGTGTAGCTGCACTTTGCTCGGTCTTGTCGTTGTTTCCTGTCTTAACACGCTCATTCCTATGATCTCGTCATACACTATGTCGTTTTGCGCTGTTTGCGTGGACGACGCTGTTCAACTTTTACATGCTATGTTATTCTACTCAATTCTAAATCCCTACTAAATCCATTACTTTCTGAATATTAACGTCATGTTTAACGTATCTAATAAAATCAAAACTATCTTACTGTATACATTCTAGGAAGCTGAATTTATATTACGCGTTACCGTGCGTGCTTTGTCGTCACTTCTAGCACGTTGTATTAAGTGTCTGTCGGATCGACTGTGTTTGCATCGGGTCCTGTCGAGCATCGAATGGGGCATGTTTTCGGGCTGTAGTATGGCTTTATCCTCTTGACGTTTATGACATCTTCTACTAGCTTGACACCTTTACCTTTCTTCAACATTACTAGGTAGTTTAGGTCCGAAATGCGCTTTGTTATCTTGAACGGCCCCTGCCATCTCATTATTAGTTTCTCCGACTTCCCTACTTCTCGTGTCGGGGTGTATATCTTGACCAACTGACCGACCGTATAGGTTACTGGTCTGTGTGTTTTGTCGTATCGGGTTTTCTGCTGTTTCTGTGTTTCCGTGATTCTATCGATTGCTAGCTTTCTCGCTTAATCGAGATCTTTCATCAATTGGGCTGCCTCTAGGTTTAAATCTAACCCTTGCCTCAGACTCGCGTCGAGCGGTAGTTTTGCTTGACGACCGTACATGAGATAAAACGGTGTGAAACCTGTCGTGGCATGTTCACTGGTGTTGTACGCGAAAGTTACAAATTGTACATGGTCTGCCCAGTCCTTCTGCGTTCTGTCGCAATACATCGATAATGATTGAATTATCGTACCAATGAATCTTTCTACTAGACCGTCGCATTGGGAGTTGAATGCACATGTAAGAGTGCTTTTTAGCGTGTTCACCACACTGTGGAAACACACTTATATGTTTGGCCAGAAAGGGACCGAAAAAACGTATTTGTCGCCTAGTATCGCTAAATTTCTACGTAAATTGAAAATTATTGCGCTTGGATTATGCAAATTTTTACAATATTCGACTAGGTAGTAATAAAATTTGTCCACATAGCCTGTATATTTTCTAATTAAATAATCAAAGAATACTTCAGAAAAACAGGTTAGGCCACACCCACCTCCATTGTTGGCGTGGAGTTTCAGTTGGGGGCTCTATAGAATCGCTGATTTTCCAAGTAAAATAGAAATTTGACCGCTTCAAAATTGTAATTGGTTATAATCTACCGCGTTGCGATAATATCTTTTGTCCACATAGCCTAAATATTTTATAATTCAATAAAAACCGAAAAAAATTGGCTCCGCCCACTTTTGATTCTCTCGTAACGATGGTAACGAGCATAAACAACGGATGTGTATCAGCAGACATATCTTTTCAAAATTGAATCTTTTTCTTTGGACAAACAGAATAGAGCCTACTTGAAATAATGACACTGCCCTCTTGAATTGCACAGTGAACAAAATTCATCATCAACATAGATCATTAACACATTAACCGTATTTTGTTACCTTACTTCAAAGTCTTCAAGAATGAAGATGGAGTGAAATACTAGGCTGAGGTAGGCCATAGGCAAAGGTAATATTCATTTTGGGCCTCTATAATTGAAGTCTGAAACCATCAAATCAGTCTAATCTCCCAATCCAACGTAGTCGGGTTTGGGGGTGGAGGTAGCTCCACTGTCGTTTCTAGGGCTGCTTGCGATCTCGAAGCCGGTGAGCCATTCCGTCTTCCTTCCATCGTCTGCTTCTCCTTCTTTCTGCTTCCTCTTATAATGAAACCATAATGGGCAATAATATTAGGCGTATGGTATTTTGCCATGTAATCACACTGAAATTGGTAGGGCTTATGTAATGTTGTTCTGTATCATTGTCATTTGTAATATTAACTCGTTAAGGTTAGGTTGCCTACAGGTATAATTAGCCCAGGCATACAAACCATTAACTTCTTCTTCTATCAATTCACAGCAATGTTTAGCCAATGAATTAAAATGTAGGCCTACATAGGGCAGGCTTACAATGAATACTATCACAAGAGAATAACCTCAAAGTAATATTATAACCCATTAATTTTACGATTAAACTGCTTCCTCTTTCACAGCTGTGTCAGTTGTCAAACTCAAGTTCGTGGTTCTGCCGTTCAGAATCAGCTGTCAGCCTGTAATTGTGAAAAATAATCTTATGATAGAGGTTAAGTTGGAGGTTAATGTTTACACTGTCATTTCATTTGATGAAAACATATTTTCTGTGAGTCTAGATTTGGATCTTGATGGATATCTAGGCCCAATTCGATCATTAATTTCAGCTAGGCCTATTCCATACTTCAACAAATTGTGCACCGGTATGCTTAGGTTTAAACTAATTTTACCTAACCTAACCTAATTCAATAAAAGCAACAGGCCTATTCAAAACTAGAAGCCTAGGCTACTCAAAGTCTTTTTAATTATAAAATTACACCTCTTTCTTTCTTTACGACAGTAGACCTATGATCAACCGTGATTCATTGTAATGCGCATTTTGATATTTTGCTTAATGCTGACAGTCGTTAGGCCTAGTGGTGCAAACAATTCACACTGAAAGTAATTTATCTTTAGTTGTACTGTGGCTGCCCCAGCAATAATGGATAAATACACTATAAAAGAAGTGTGCATTTAGTTGTTCACAAAATTAATGGTGTAGTTTAAGTAGACCTAGCCTAATTTTTAGTTGCAGTATTTGACGAAATCTTCGTAGGCAAAATTGACGGAAGAGTTGAAATGGGTTGTTCATGATTCGTTCAACACAGTCGCACGGCAGAGTTTGACGTTCCTATTATACGTAGTTTTAAATTTCTTGTATGGCCTAAGCCATGAAGTTCTTCATTTGAATTTGATTGAGGTGATGACCTTAGTTAATGAAATTCAGGAGCAATTGCATTGAAATTTTGCATTTTAAATTAGTTAACACCATGTTTGTAATGATTGGAGGAAGGTGAAACATTAACCTACTCTGTTGGTCATATGGTGAAGACTAGGTCGATCAGTGAGTGGTAGATAGCGGCCCTAGGTTCAATCCCCGTCATCGACCATCTTTATCTCTGCCTCCGTCACAAAAATACGAAGTAGATTTTCTCAACAAACAAAACAAGATCAGTGGTGTCAGAAAAACTGATGCAAGTGATAACAGAGAAGGTGGGGATGTTGAAAAACTTGACCTTACCAGGCCTAATTTTGAAACAATATATTTTTTTGCAATCACAATTGACCGGCCATCTGTGGCATGACGTAAAATTTCAAGTTACTACCGCGTTCAGTGGAGGTCTACTCCATTTAAGTCACCACCAGCTCAGTTTATAATCCAACAGTAGGCCGTAATAATAATAATATTTACGAGAAAATTGCAATACCTATGGTTTCTTAAAATTCTTATGAATTGAAGTTTCATGGCTGTCATTTGAAAATTCAAAATATTCCTTAGGATTAGGACAAGGCCTGAACTGAAATAAAATCAATTAGTATGGTCTGTCGTTGAAGGTTGAAAACTGAACTCAGTTGTTTGTCGATGCCTGTTGAACATTGTTGGGTAATGAAATTTAAAAATTAGGCCTAAAGGATTAGTTTTTCCAAAAAATGTTCGATTAAGCAAAATAACATCAATTCAAAAGATTGTATACTACTTTGGGATTGGAATAGGCCTACATAAATGCATTACAGTTTCCTAAGTTTATAACGAATGTTTGGAGCGTGAGATTATTTGATTTCTGAACTATGGCTCAACGAATAGAAATAAAAATAGAGATCAAATAACTGAACATCAAGCTTATCATCAAATTTCATATAGTTTATTAATTCTTGAAAAAGTAAATATTCACTCAGTTTTTCAGCGTGTTCACCATACTGTGGAAATAGAAACACACAAGTTTATATGTTTGGCTGAAATAAGAGGGACCAAAAACACCTATTCGTCACGTAGAATCGCTGAATTTCTATAGAAATGAATTTCTATGTAAAATTGTTGCGTTGGGTTATGCAAATTTCTACAATCTTCGACTACAAACTCATAAAATTTGTCCACATAGCCTGTATATTTTCTAATCAACAAATTGAAGAAAAAACTGCTATGATCATGCACCCAGTGTGTAATGGAATAGGTTTTCAAAATCCGCTGACTTTTTATGCGTAAAAGAATCGCTGGTTTTCTACGTATATTATAAATTTATGCGCTTTGAAATTGTAATTGGTTACGGTCTAACATTGAACGATAATAACTTTTGTTCACATAGGCTCAGCGTAAATATTTTATAATTCAATAAAAACCGAATTTCTTTTTGGCGTACCGCCCACTTTTGGTTCTATAAGCAACGGTTTTGTTCATTTTATTTCCTGGTTTCAAATGAATTTAATAATAATTACATTCCTTTTTTCTTACCTATTTCAATTCAATCAGCAACAATCGACAAGCAAGCAGTGCTATATGAGCAAACATCAAGGAAACTATCAGTGTCATTAAATTTACAAGATAATTGAGCTCTAATTGAAGTTGACATACAATTCAAAGGCTAGGCTTCTTTTGAATGTGTCCGTGGAGGACGTCACCGAACACCTGCGAGCCGCCGCTCTTCCGGCTTATAACGTCCAACACGGAGGCAGTGGACCAGCTACTCAATCAAGGCCACCCCATCTTCCAAATCGATTCATTTCCTTTCGATACATCGATTTTTGAATCGATACAATTGGTTCCGATATATTGCTGAATCGATGTTTTCACTTTCGATTTTCGATGTTTTATATTAATTTTAAATTTGTCAATTATATTGTGTTTTCGAAGTATAATTTTGTAGCGTAGGGATTATGTACAGCTCTCGACTCTCGCCACCTGTCTTCGCTCTTCCACTTTCATTTATTAACGGACTTTCGCGATGAACACTAAGCGCCAGAATACAATTCATATTCTGGATATTTCCCAATTGAACAGAAACCACTTTGTTGTCAACTGTTCACAAGAGTTGGTGATCCAACTTCATTAAAATCAGATACAATACAGTACAATACCAAAATTACGAAAAGTCTTACATGAAATATTTGCATTCATTGAAAGTGACTTGGCAACAGAAATAGATCCTGCTGCAACAAGTATTTACACAAAATATTCATTGAAAACTTGAATAGCTCTACCGGTATTTTAAATTTGAAAAAATCGATTTTCAAATTCAAATATTGATTTTCCTCACTTCCGATTAATCGATGAATCGAATCGGAATAAAAATATCGAATCGAATCGACGTATCGATTTTTTCGCTATATTGCGGCATCACTACAACAGACCAGTTTCCCTTCGAGCTCGTTTCGCTATGTAACTCTCGTTCTCGTTAAGAGAATTCGTAATTCTTCCGTCGAGCAGGCCGTGAACGTGTTGCCAATAATTGCTCAGTGATTGGTTGTTTTTTGTGTACGTAACATCAAGAGTTATTACGAACTAATCAACTATGAAGAGAGTATCATTATTATATATATATATATATTATATATATATATATATGCATATTATGTATCATTATTATATTGAAATTTGGTGAAAATTTGAAATTTTTGAAGGACATTTTTTTATGAAAATTCTTCTCTGGCTTATTCTCATGGTTGATTGGAAAATGGAAAATTAGTTTTCTCAGAAGTGGTGCAACCTTGCGTATAAAAACTATGGGATTCAATCCAGATGATGACACATGGGCATGCCAAGTTTCAATCGAATTTGAATTTTCGGCTGACCTGTAGAGCGCGAAAAAAAAAAAAAAAAATGTACATTTTTTTCGGGTCAAGTGAAATTAAGTCTTCGCTTCGCTCATCCAATAATAATAAATAAAATATATCTAGTATAATTTGAAATCAATCAAGCCAAAATAAGATCTAAATAATAAAATTCCGAAGTTTTTGTAATTTTGTGTATCGTGTGGTTCAAGTTGAATCGTTGTATCATTAACGCGCTTATATGAATGGACTTTAGGCCATTTGTACATGTTTTGAACATAATATGCATGTCGACTATATGAACACAATATGTGATACACAAAACTGAGACCACTATACATACAAATATTGCTATCAAACTTTTTTTTTATGTTTCTGTAAATAGAAGAGATCAATACAATGTTTTATTCCACTATTCCAGTATACAGTATTCCAGTATTTTATTCCAGTATACAACTTACCATTTTATTCTATTATTTATAGTTTGGCTATAGACGCTATACCCACTAGAAGCCATATGTGTATATATATATATATATATATATATATATATATATATATATATATATATATACCTATATATATATATATATATATATATATATATATATATATATATATATATATATATATATATATATATATATATATATATATATATATACCTATATACCTATATATATATATATATATATATATATATATATATATATATACATTCAAGGTCTAGAGGTAGCGTATCTGCTTCTGGTTCCAGGGCCGCAGGTTCAAATCGTGCGTAAGATTGGGGTTTTTAAAATGTCGTTTCATCTATCATCACCTCACCGTTTCTTTATCATCTGCTTATTTGTACCCTCTATAACCTAGCTGTTGGTGAGGTCAAGCAACATGGAAAAAGAAGCATTTAATAAAAGTTCTAGATAGGCCTATAAGCAAAATACTAAAGGAACTATATTCTGTTGTCGATGGAATTTAATTAATTCAGGATTTCTGTCATAGAAGAAATCATGTAAGTTTTTTTGTGAATATAAGCAATGTATTCAAGATTTCTGTCAATAGAAACAATCAATTTGAGAATTTATTTTTACAGAATAATCTATTTAAGGTTGTCTGTCAATAGAAGCAATCAATTCAAGTTTTTTTTTCTATATAAGGGTGTCCAAGGGTGAGCGCGCTCACCCTTGTTATACATAACCCCTGCAAAATATCTTGTAGAACACAACTTCTGAAACAAGGACCTCTGTCGCTCAGTAATTCGCCGGATAGCCCATGTTGACATACGATATATTTGAGTATAAACTTGGCTACTTCAACGGCCATGCCTGTTTCGAGGCTGTCCGTTATCGCCCACCGTGTTGTGTACTCGGTGCAACAGACTTTCCATTTTTCTTGGTTGAAGACTCGATCATGGGTCCTATGAGGTCAATGGCCCATCTATGCCCTATCTGTCCCACTGGTATGGGTTGTAGTAGTCCCGGGGTTTTCTGTTTCGGTGATTTTCGACTTTGACACACCGTGCATGTATTTGTGTATGACTCTGTGTCTTTCGCCATGTTGTTCCAATAGTATCGCTCTTTGAGTCTGCCGTATGTTTTTGCGAAACCGAAATGTCCTCCTCTTGTTTTGTCGTCATGCAATGACCATAGTATCTCATAGCGTAGGCTTTTCGGTTTAACCAGCAGAAGTTGGGAATCTCCTGGTTTAGCGTGATTTTTCCTGTACAGTATGTTGTTCTGGATTGTGTAACTGCGTGTTTGACGACGTATCTTTGCGTCGGCGTTATTCGGATCGTTTATAGCATCCTTCAATTCCTTCAGAGCCTCGTCCCTGTCCTGTAAGTTTGCAATGTCCTGCAGTTGTAATGCCATGATTTTGTCATCGTGGGCCTCATCGTCCATCAATACTCCACGGTTCCCGTCGTCCAATGGACTTCGACTTAGGCAATCAGGAGCCTCGTGTAATCGTCCAGACTTATGATGGATTTTGAAGTCGTGATCCTGCATCAGAATACACCATCTTGCTAGGCGTCCCGATGACTCCTTGGAGTTACGAAGAAAACATAAGGAATGATGATCTACTATGACTTTGAACTTGTTGCCATAGAGATATCTTCTGAAAACTTTGAGTGCGTAGACAACAGCTAAACATTCCTGGTGTGTCGTATGATAACGAGTTTCTGCGTCCGACAGTTTTTTTGAGGCATGAGCTATAGGGTGCAACACACCGTTAAACTCCTGCTGCAGAATGCACCCTACACCGTATTGACTTGCGTCGGTGTGCACTTCTATTGGGTTTCCCGATTTGAAGTGACGTAAAATTGGAGCCGTTATCAGGTTTTGTTTTAACGTTTGGAACTCCTTCTCATGTTCTTCGGTCCATTCGAACACATGGTCTTTTTTGGTTAGCATGGTCAAGTTCCTGCTTTTCTGTGCAAAGTTTTCTACGAACTTCCTGTAATAGGAGCAGAGCCCTATGAAGCTTCTGACCGTCCTGACATTGTGGGGTTGTGGGACCTCTTTTACTGCCTTAATTTTGTCTTCACATGTGCGTATGCCTTCTGGCGTTACTCTGTAACCGAGCATGGATATTTGTTGGTAAAGGAAAGAACATTTCTTCGGATTAAGGCTGAGTTTTGCCTCCTTGAACCTGTCAAGTATGTTCCGTAGGCGCATAACGTGTGTATCGAACGTTGGTGCCATAATCAGTACGTCGTCCAAGTATACTAGACATTCACTCCAATTCAACCCCGCCAATACATCTGACATTATTTCCATAAAAACATCACTGCTTGGTTGTGCCCCAAATGGTAGATAGTTCCATTGGTATAAGCCAAAAGATGTTATAAACGCGGTGATCTCTTTACTGCGTTCTGTGAGTGGAATTTGCCAATATCCGGAGAATAGATCGAGCGACGAGAAATATCTACTACCGTCTAATTCGCTCAAGATGTCGTCTATGATTGGTAGAGGATAAACATTCGTTTTTATCACTTTGTTGACCGCCCGGTAGTCGCAACAGAACGTATACTCTCCTGACTTTTTCTTTACCAGCACCACCGGTGACGCATAACTTGACCGTGACGGCGTGATGATCTCGTTCTTGATCATGTTGTCCACCTGCTCCCTAATGACTTGAGCTTCCTTCTGTGACGTCCTGTAAGGTGGCCTCTTCACGGGTCTGGTGTCGAGTAGCTCGAAGTCACATGCATTCGTTTTTTGACTTCCCCAAATCAGCTGTCGAAGTCGCGAATTGTTCGGCGAAGTCCTGTAATAAATCGATCACCTCCTCTTGCTGTTTGGCCTCCAGTTTTGGATTTATGTCCAGGTCGACTGATTCATTTGTTGAATGTATGAAAACTCCCGTTTTTTCCTCCGCGATTCCTTCTATTATGTTGACGGCATGTGACTCTTGTGTCTGTCTGTTACTGCCGTCATATATCTGCAGGATTTCATGTACTTCTCCCAGTTCGAACCCTTTGTCGAGACTTCTGGTAATATGCGAGGTATTAGCTATTTGCATCTCCTGAAATGTAGTAGGGGTGAACAGTGCACAAGGTGTCAATAGTTTCTTGTTGCGGAATAATTCACCATTTGGTATAAACAGAACTGTATCATCTGACAGCTGTTTTGACGTTTCTACCTTACACATAACTTTTGTGTTGCCCTGTATTGCCTCTGTTGTGCATAGTTGACAAGGACTGTCGATGTCCTCAGTAGTATTTGCGTTATCTCCACGAAGTCGTGATTGTGGCAGGTAACGTCATCTGGATTACCATGCGTGTATTGTATAGTCACTGTAAGATTGTTGTGTCTGAAGTGTAACTTCCTTTTTAGCGCGTTCACCACACTGTGGAAACACACTCATATGTTTGGCCAGAAAGGGACCGAAAACACGTATTTGTTGCCTAGTATCGCTGAATTTCTACGTAAATTCAAAATTATTGCGCTTGGATTATGCAAATTTTCACAATCTTCGACTAGGTAGTAATAAAATTTGTCCACATAGCCTGTAAATTTTCTAATTAAATAATCAAAGAATACTTCAGAAAAACAGGTTAGACCACACCCACCTCCATTGTTGGCGTGGAGTTTTAGTTGGGGGCTCTATAGAATCGCTGGTTCTCCAAGTAAATTAGAAATTTGACCGCTTCAAAATTGTAATTGGTTATAGTCTACCGCGTTGCGATAATATCTTTTGTCCACATAGCCTGAATATTTTATAATTCAATAAAAACCGAAAAAAATTGGGTTCCGCTCACTTTTGGTTCTCTCGTAACGATGGTAACAAGCATAAACAACAGATGTGTATCAGCTGACATATCTTTTCAAAATTGAATCTTTTTCTTTGGACAAACAGAATAGAGCCTACTTGAAATAATGACACTGCCCTCTTGAGTTGCACAGTGAACAAAATTCATTATCAACATAGATCATTACACATCAACCGTATTTTGTTACGTTACTTCAAAGTCTTCAAGAATGAGATGGAGTGAAATACTAGGCCTGAGGTGCCATAAGTGAAGGTAATATTGATTTTAGGCCTCGATAATTGAAGTCTGAAACCATAAAATCAGTCTAATCTCCCAATCCAACGTAGTCGGTTTGGGGGTGAAAGTAGCTCCACCGTCGTTTCTAGGGCTGCTTGCGATCTCGAAGCCGTGAGCCATTCCGTCTTCCTCCCATCGTCTGCTTCTCCTTCTTTCTGCTTCCTCTTATTATGAAACCATAATAGGCAATAATATTAGGCGTATGGTATTTTGCCATGTAATTACACTGAAATTGGTAGGGCCTATGTAATGTTGTTCTGTATCATTGTCATTTGTAATATTAACTCGTTAAGATTAGGTTGCCTACAGGTATAATTAGGCCCAGGCATACAAACCATTAACTTCTTCTATTAATTCGTCACAATGTTTATCCAATGAATTAAAATGTAGGCCTACATAGGGCAGGCTTACAATGAATACTACGCCCTATCACAAGAGAATAACCTCAAAGTAATATTATAACCCATTAATTTTACGATTAAACCTGCTTCCTCTTTCACAGCTGTGTCAGTTGTCAAACTCAAGTTCGTGGTTTAGGCCGCTGCCGTTCAGAATCAGCTGTCATTGTGAAAAATAAATCTTATGATAGGGGTCAATGTTACACTGTCATTTCATTTGATGAAAAACATATTTTCTGTGAGTCTAGATTTAAATCTTGATGGATATCTAGGCCCAATTCGATTATAATTTCAGCTAGACCTATTCCATACTTCGAAAAATTGTGCACCGGTATGCTTAGGTTTAAACTAATTTTACTAACCTAACCTAATTCATAAAAGCAACAGGCCTATTCAAAACTAAAGGCTTAGGCTACTCAAAGACTTGTGGCGGTACGGCAGCAAACTTCCCGTACCGACATATTGCTGCAGAAGAAAAACGAGAGATGGCGCGGGATGTCCGAAGCGGAGAACGAGGGACGCTTAGCGGGCAGAGACAAGTTCGGACATGAACGAGAGACGCGTCGGCCCACTTCTCTTTCGACGCCGAGACACGCATAACGCACAGCCACGACCACTTTGTAATATTGTTTTGTTATTAAAAAGTTTCTTTATCATTAATCAGTGTACCACTTTCTCTCACTCACCTCATTGGTGACCCCGACGTGATTTCGACGATAAATACAGGACAAAGTGAGTAAAAAGTACTTTATTCCGATGGAAACACAAACAAATCGCGTAAGCGTGCGCGTAGCACCCTTCTGGGCCGAGAAACCGGCGCTTTGGTTCTCGCAGTTGGAGGCCAATTCAGTTTGAGCAACATTACGCAGGACACCACGAAATTCTGGTAGTAATTTCTCATTTAGAGAATAAATACGCGTTGGAGGTCGAGGACATTATTACTAACCCTCCCAACGAAGGCAAGTACCTCAAAATTAAGTCCGAGCTAATTCGTCGACTCTCGACGTCTCAAGAGACGAGAATCAAGCCGCTCTTAGAACACGAGGAGATTGGAGACAGAACACCGTCCCAATTTCTTCGCCATCTACGACTTTGGCTGGTAGCATAGTGCCCGAAGATTTCCTGCGCGCGCTCTGGTTGGTCGCCTACCTGGCCACATGCAGGCTATATTGGCCACACAATCCATCGACCTGGATAAAACAGCCCAGCTGGCGGACAAGATCAACGAAGTCGCTCCCCGTCCACAAGTTGCTGCCGTGTCGCCTGACAACACCAACATCGCTGCGCTGGTCCAGAGGATTGACGAGCTAACGCAGCAGGTAGCAGCTTTATCTAGACCTACCAGCCGCCAGGACAAACCACGCTCACGTTCATATTCGCGGGAACCGACAGCAAGGCACAGGTGAGAGTACCCTAATAATGAACAGCCTAACGATGTCTCTTGGTACCACTGGCGGTATGGGACGGTGCCAAGAAGTGCAAGCACCCATGCAAGTACACGCCGGGAAACGACCAGGGCAGGCACTGATGGCGGCCAACAACCACTGCCCTGAGCTCAGCCGCCTCTTTGGTCACCGACAAGAACACCAAGGTTCAATTTCTGGTGGACACGGGTTCCGACTTCTGCGTTTACCCTCGAACGCGAGTGAAAGGACCCTGTACCAAGTCATCGTATGAGTTGTTTGCGGCCAATGGTACCACAATTGCTACGTATGGCTATGTGGCCCTATCTTGAATCTAGGCCTCCTTCGTGATTTCACTTGGCGTTTCGTTATGCCGATTACCAAGCCAATCATTGGCATAGATTTCCTATCATTTTTCAACCTACTGGTAGACATACGCCACAAAAGTCTGGTCGATGGCATTACTGCACTCACTATCCTGCGCCAATCAAACGACCCTCTAGGGCAGGTCAAGGTTATAGCTTCCGGTTCTAAGTTCCACCCACTCCTGTCAGAATATTCCGAAAAAACCCACCTGCAGGAATCCTTCAAACTCCAAAACATTCCACTCGGCATCACATCCACACCACACCAGGCCAGCCGGTTTCTTCAAAGCCCAGGCGTCTGGAAACCCGGGAAACCGCTGCGGATTTGCGAAGAAAGAGTTCGACGCAATGCTGCAGGCGGGGGGTAGCACGGCGTTCCCAGAGCATTGGTCATCTGCGCTACATCTTGTTCCCAAACAGACGAAGATGGCGGCTATGCGGCGACTATCGTGCTCTGAATGCACGAACCATTCCGGACCGATATCCATTCCACACATCGAGGACTTTCCCCCGATCTCTGTAAAAAAATATTTTCAACCGGGTTGACCTTGCCCGGCAAAAACCCAAAATTCCAGTCTGGGCAAGGATATCCCCAAAGACGGCGATCACTACGCCCTTTGTGTTATTCGAATTTCCATACATGTCTTTGGGTTTAAGAAATGCGGCTCAGACCTTCCAGCGTTTCATCGACGAGGTGCTACGAGGGTTGGATTACTGCTAGGGCGTACATAGATGATATCTTGGTTGCATCCGAAAAAACGGGAACAACATGAGCAGCACCTCCGACAACTTTTCCACTCGACTCAGCAAATAGGTATTCTCATCAACCCGACGAAGTGTGTTTTTGGCGAACTGAGGTGACTTTCCCTTTGGGCTATACCGTCAATGCAGAAGGTACGAAACCTCTTTCGGCGAAGGTTTGACGCGATCCAATCTTTTTCGAGGCCGGAAACGGTCCAAAAAACTACTCAGTTCTTGGGTATGCTAAATTTCTACAGGCGTTTCCTTCCAAATCTGCGCACGACAGGCACCACTGACCTCTGCTCTGGCGGGCCCCAAAATAAAAGGGAAGGTTCCTGCAACTGGACTTCAGAAATGCCGAAGCTTTGAGCATGCAAGACTGATCTGACACAGGCCACACTATTCTCATCCAGCCCAAACTGCACCGTTGACCATCATACAGATGCTTCCAACCATAGTTTGGAGCTGCTCTCTAGCAGTACATTAGCCGGGGGATGGCAGCCACTTGCCTTTTTCACGAAGAATTTAAGTCCAGCGCAACAAATTACATCCCATATGACCGAGAGCTCCTCGCAATCTATAGAGCCGTTCAATATTTCCGACACATGGTAGAGCTCGTGATTTCACAATTTTCACCGACCAAAACCTATTACCTATGCTTCCAACAGAAGTCCGAGAAGTGCTCACCACGACAATTCCGATATCTGGATTTCATCGGCCAATTTAGACTGATATCCAACACGTCTCTGTAAAGATAACGTAGTCGCGGACGCCCTACTAGAGTCGAACAATATCTACAACCCCTTGATTTTGCAGCTCTCGCAAAGTCGCAAGCCGTCGACAACGAATTGCAAGAACTTTTGAACTCTAACACAGCCTGAAGTTGACGCAGACCGATGTCCCGGATGCTCCTACACAACTCAATTGTGCACGTCTAGCCAACCTTCGCCCGTTATCACGGTGCCCTTCCGCAGGGAAGTTTTTGATTCCTTGCACGTTTGGCACATCCATGCATCAAGGCTCAACCACTAGTTACAGAACGTTCCCTGTGGCCGTCCATGAGGACGGATTGCAGGAGTTGGGCTCGAGCTTGCATTCCCCCGTCAACGACCAAAATTACCCGACACGTCATGTCTCCCGTTGGTAAATTTGCTTTACCAGGATCGCGGTTCGAGAAAGGCACATAGATCTCTTGGACCACTCCCCGTGGCATCAGGTTACAGATATTGCCTCACCTGCGTCGACCTTTCACCCGATGGCCTGAAGCTATTCCTCTTGCGACATATCGGGGGACACAGTAGTGCGAGCCTTTTTCCACCCCGGGTGGATCGCACGATTTGGAGCTCCGAGGAAAGTGACAACAGACCAGGTCGCCAATTTGAGTCTTCTTTGTTCAAGACACTCAACCAAATCCCTGGCACGACTCACTTCAAGACAACTGCCTACAACCCGGCATCCAACGGGTTGGTTACGCTTTAATCGCCAATTTAAAGCGGCTATCAAGGTCATGAAGACGAATGGTGGGTTAGAGTAACCTCCTTGGTATAAAGTTCAGCGTGGAAAGAAGATGTCAAAACTACACCGGCGGAACTTTATACGGCCAAACATTACGTTACCTGGAGAATTCTTTGCTCCCGCAGAAAATGAATGACGACGACGGAGCCAGCTTTGTTATTCAACTCAGACAACTCATTGCCGCCTCCGTCCAATCCAAACATCCCGACATGGTGAACATTCCCTTTTTTGTTTTTAAAGATCTGGCGACTTGTTCTCACGCCTTCGTTCGCCACGATGCATTTAAAAAGGGCCTCTGCGCAACCTTACGACGGACCTTTCGAAATTGTCTATAAACTCCCAAGTTCTATACCATCCAACGAAACGGGAAGAACATCGCAATCAAATTTATCGCTTGAACCAGCCTACATAATTGCCGAGGGCGAGGGAAAGGTTCGACAACCAACACCAACCCAACCGTTTTCCAGGGTGAGCAAGAACAACTCCCAGTCCAACCCCAACCCCCGTCCCAGAATGAATCCCATTTCAACTTCCAGCCGAACCCCAAAAATCAACTCGATCAGGAAGACGAGTTCGTTTTCCTCAACGTTTTTTACACATGATGTGTTCCCTCCATAACGTCAATCACTGCCAGGGGGTGATGTGGCGTACGCAGCAAACTTCCGTACCGACACAACTTCCCGTACCGACATATTCTGCAGAAAAAACGGAGATGGCGTTGGGATGTCCGAAGCGGGAAACGAGGGACGCTTAGGCGGGCAGAGACAAGTTCGGACATGAACGAGAGACCGGGCGGCCACTTCTCCTTCGACGCCGAGACACGCATACGCACAGCCACGACCACTTTGTAATATTGTTTGTTATTAAATAAAAGTTTCTTTATCATTAATCAGTGTACCACTTTCTCTCACTCACCTCAGACTATTATAATAAAATTACACCCTCTTTCTTTCTTTATGACAGTAGACCTACGATCAACTGGATTCATTTTAATGCGCATTTTTATATTTTTACTTAATGCTGACAGTCCTTAGGCCTAGTGGTGCAAACAATTCAACTGAAAGTAATTTATCTTTAGTTGTACTGTGGCTGCCCCAGCAATAATGGATAATACACTATAAAAAAATGTGCATTTAGTTTTTCCACAAAATAATGGGGTAGTTTGAGTAGACCTAGCCTAATTTATAGTTGCATTATTAGACGAAAACTTCGTAGGCAAAATTGACGGAAGAGTGGAATGGGTTGTTTATGATTCGTTCAACACAGTCGCACGACAGAGTTTTATTAGTGTGAGTTCCTATTATACTAGTTTTAATTTCTTGTACGGCCTAAGCCATGAGTTCTTCATTTAGATTTGATTGAGTTGATGACTTAGTTAATGCAATTCAGGAGCAATTGCATTAAATTTGCGTTTAAATACTTAACACCCATGTTTGGAATTGGGGGAAAAT